>BQNB010033055.1:4331-52655 GCA_026074375.1 Tanacetum coccineum | reverse complement strand
AAGTAAAATTTCATTTTACATATTCAAGAGTACCCTAGATGGTGATTTAGCTAAATATAACATATGCACACATAAAATCTTAAAGATGATTAGATTAAGCTTTTGATATAAACTTGTGTGGGAGCCGTGGGTTAGGAGAGGAGACAAGGATGGGAGAGTTTTTGTGATTTTTGTTAAGTGTTTATGAAAGGAAGAGTGCATGCATGCTATTTATAGTGAAAATATCTTAGTAACTTAACCATGGTTACTTGCTAACCCTTGCACAAGGTTAATTAGCCAAGTGGTTCATGGTGTAAGAGTTGGTTCCCTATGATCTTTGTAATATCTAGATATTTAGGGCCTTAGTCACCAACTTGGTGACTCCTTGGTTCTATCCTTCAAAAATTCGGCCACATATACATATATGTGATGTTATATTGATTATTTTGAGTATTGGGTATAATCGTGGGTATTCGTTTAAGCGTAGTTAGGTTTTGGTGCTTCCGGGAATGCCGAAACGCGTTTTATCGCGAAACGTAAGCATTTTACGTAGCCAATAAAAATAAGATGAACAAAGTTATTAATTATCCTCATAATAATCATATAACACTTGCTTGATGTAAACATTTAATTGTTTAATGCCCGTTTACATTGAATGATCATTTTTAGCTTACGCGATTTAACGTAACGATTTCCATTAAAAACAAACGCGTACAATACTAAAAATAAATGGTGACTTTATTAACGTCGTACATTGTCCTAAAACACGAGGTGTTATAACCAATGATGAGCTTTCTAACCTTGAAGATGGGAACTTGATTGATGAAACTGAGATTGCTGGAATCTTCATAATTAAAACCAACATATTCCAGTTCGAAACACCTCCATGTAAAGCATTCAAGGAATTTAATTATCTGCTTAAGATTAATGTGGATGTAATCACTAATGACATTCCAGGATTCAAGACTTGCGATGATAAAGATGCTTGGATACATGAATGGAACAAAGACGTTCCATGGGTGGCTAATATGCCATGGTTGGATTACGAACATTGAATGGAATCTAGTGACGATATTGGACATATTTGCAAGCCATTTCGCTTCAAGAATGGACATGCTAAATGGCCCACTTGCAATTGGAAAAAAAAATTGCAATGGAGGAGAATTACCAGAAGTGATTCAGATCGGTGACGAGATTTACTTTGAGAGTTATGAATGGTACAAAAATCTTGAAGATGGTGAATTAAAAGACGAAGCTTTGAATAGTAAGGCTATCTTGGAAGAGTCAATAAATATGGAAGAAGAATCAAGTGACAATTCTAGGACCCATTGTTCGCCTATTGGCGAGTGGGAGGATTTTGAGCGTGGAAACCACATAGGATCCGATGTTAATTCTAACTATAACCCTTATCTTGATGTTTCTAGAAAATTTAACTATCGTGTAGGAACAAACAATGACTATGAAACTCAAGAGAATGAAGAGCGGTTTGTTGAACACGAGCTTATGGGAGATGACGATGATGACATCGGTGATTTTGAAGACTACTTGATTCGAAAAGACCCTCCTTACTATGTTAACGAAGAAGAAGAAAATTCCAAAGAAAGAAGATGCAAGCTACTTGGAATTCCTTACGTGAAACCACCAACATGCAAATCGAAAAAGTTCGAGGTAGTAAAGTATTCATTCGAACCAGCGGAGGAATATGTCGCTATCAAGGAATACGAATATGACATTTGGATCTGAACCGAAGAAAACGTGTCTCAAGTCTACCAAGACATTATTCGTAAGAAGGACGAAGGATGGTCTGTGACACGTACCTAGTGAAGCTGTAAACAAGTCTAACTTAAAGACTTTTCTGTAAACAAAAGTGCTTGCATGGAGACAACCCGGAATGTAATTTCAATTTTGTTATTGAGTTTGTCTTCCCAGGTAGTCGATACGGCGTATCCAAACTCTATGGATACGGCGTATTGACCCTACCTGGACGTTATCCATTTTATTTTCCTACACTTTTAAAAACATTATTGTCAGACTTGTCGATACGGCGTATTCGTTAAACGAATACAGCGTATTCGACCTCTGACCCGTACTTAGGATTTTTAATACAGGTCTCAATACGGCGTATCCTGAAACATGGATATGGCGTATCGATCTCCTGTACAGTTTTAGTTTTTAGTTTTTTATTTTCTAACCAACTATTATTCGGAGATAGAATTTCTTTTGTTTTCTAAGCATTAATACAGGAACCTTACTGAATGAAAAGAAGAATTTGGTGATACTTATTATTTGGAATATATGTGTGTTGTAGTCATGCTGGTATTCAGACGCATTTATAACACACATCTTTGCTCATATACGCAACATGGAGGATCATAACGAGCAAATCTCAAGGGAGTTTTTTGTTCTAATTCTTTAAATTCCTATTTTTCATGTTATATTTATACAACGTGGGCGTTGTATATCTCAAGTGGGGGAGAGAATTAGAACACTACTCGTCTTTATTTTTACATAAATATGCCTAATTTATACTCAAATTTAAAAAAATAGCATATTTTTACAAAATTATTAGTTGCATAACCTGCACACATAACCTTAATTGTGAGAATTAAGCCTTATCCGTTTCCTAATTTTTACCCAAATTTCACAAAAATATGAGTGTGCCGGTGACTGTAGTAAACTTTAGAACTTGCTTGGTATACTATTCGAGACCACCATAATAAGTAATATTTTAAATAGATGGAGTGACTTTTCTAAACTGGTAAATTTATAGGATTACACCAAAAAGCCTATACATGTTGTGATACTAACCACATTAGTTTGTTAACCCCCATATAAACCTTTTTGTTTACTCTCATCTTTAGAGTAAGATACCCCTAGAAAAACCTGCAAAGCCATTCCTTTCATTTATTACACCACCAAATATTTGTTTCGTTACACCCTTATACCATAGCCTACCCTGTAGATTAAGTCCTTAATCGGTTGCTAGTTGCTTTTGTGTAAAAGTATGTATTTCCTGTGTTTGTGTGCGTATTTTCTATCTATGGTTAGGTCGGGAAATTGCATAATGCAATGGGAATGTGAAAGTAGTTATTTTTATTTTTCGCGTGTTTGCTACTTTCACTAGTATGATCAAAACTAGAATCCAGATTTATCATGTTCGTAAAGTGATGAAATTTTACACCCAATTTTGTTTTCTAGTAGTTGTATAAATATATATATATATATATATATATATATATATATATATAAGTATATATATATAAGTATATATATATATATATATATATATATATTATATATGAAGGAAAACAATACAAAAAAGAGAGAGAAAAAAAGGAGAAGTTTGTGAGATAATCGGTTTGTCTAAAACTTAATCGATTCTATTATTTATTATGATCGATTATTCGTTGGTACGTGCTATAAACCGACGATGTAAAGTTTTGTTGTATATTATTTTTAGTTGGTCACAATATAAACCAACTATGTACTTTTTGTATCAAGTGGTAGATATCGCCACTATTGTTGTATATTATATTATGGATGATTGGGAGTTGGCCGTTACGGGAATGCCAACTAAGGTTTGTTTTTACTGATCTATGATCAAGACATCTATGAGTCTAATTCATGTGTATCCAAAGCGCGAGTTTCCGTGTTAAAGCATGAGTTAGTATGTGATTTTGTGTCTTTTTCATGGGCAAGGTCGGGAAAGTAGCTAGCAACACTGTTGTTTATGTGTTTGGACTTAATCTATTTGTTTTGTTTTTATATTTACACTGATTATATATTTCCCATACCTAATCCCTAACCATTTGTTTTCTCAAATGAGAGAGTGAACAATCACATGTGTCTCATTCATGGATTTGAATGTGTATGTGTGGTTTTGTCGCCCTTGTTGGTGTAATACTGTTGGTGAAGGATTACTTATTCCATACCCTATATCATTCTTCATCCTAACCTTTGGTTTTACTCAAATGAAGAGTGAGCAATCATAAGTGTCGCGGTCATGGATTTTGGCGTGCATTTGTGGTTTTGTCGCCTTTTCTGGAATATTGGTATCGATAGAGATTAGAAAGAATGATCAACCCTTAATTTACCTTTTTAGACTTGTTACTCCTTAGCTTTAGTGGTGGAGATGTGTATCCTTGCCAAGCTTATGATAGAATACTCGTCACGACCGAGCAATTGAGTGAATTACTTAAATGTTACCACATAGATTAGTTGAGTGATTTGAGTGATTTCATTTTCCCTTTTCGTGAGGTGTTTGGTTGTGTGCTAGTAATTAAACGAAAAAATTGCTTAATGGAAAAATCTTAAACCTTGGTTTGGGATACATTTTCATAATTTTTCTAAAGTCTACTTGAGCACAAGTAGGATTCAAGTGGGAGGATATTTGATAACATCAAATAACATCTATTTTATAGCATCATTTATCCCAGCTAAATTGCTTGTTTTACATTATTTATGCATGAATTGGTACTTAATTGCTTATATTTATGATTTGCAGTAATTATTGAGCAAAGAGTGAAAGTTAATCAAAAGGCATGAATTTTGGAGCTTAAACGAAGAAATCATGAAGACTACGGTTCTAACTACCTATACGCTGTATCCATCAAGGAAGACACGGAGAATCCGTGCCTAAACTTCACTCAGCATGCACGAAGGAAAGATCTATACTCCGTATCCAGAAGAAGCCATACGCCGTATTTAAGTACAAGTCATGGAACACTCTGGAATATAATAATCGTGGAGCCTACGACAAGTTACTCCAATAAGCCGTATTGAACCCTTTCAATATGGCGTATCGACCAAATTTAAGGCTTTATAAATGCCAAACCCTAATACGAATTTTAGATATACCAAATACTAAGAAAGAGGCATTAACCTCCAAGTTTGATTTTCAAAAGAGAAGAGAAGCCAAGAAGGTCCTGCAAAGCACTTCAATTCATAGGAAAACCCTTGTAATTTCTATACTCGAAATATGCGTTCGATTTTTAGTATCGTTCGATTTAATTATCGTTTAGTTTACTTTAATCGTTCATATATGACATTTGTATAGTTACAATGGCTATTGGCTAATACCATTAGGTATTAGCCATGTTTATGATAATTTAATGTTTGGTTCTTGTTTATTTAGATTGTATGCTTATTCATTGAGTGTTGATTATGCTTACCAATTTATACTTGTTTATGTGCTTAAGTATGCGATCTATCATTCAACTGGATCTAGGAATACAAATAGAGCGTTAGCTAGAGTCTGAGATGGCTCTACATACAAGCAATTTATATATCTTGAGTAATAGGATCACAAATATTGACCTGTCTTTGCCCTTGGTTTATTAAATAGTTAGACTAGCAGGTGACATAGGATTAACAAATAACATTATGATTCCTTGGGTAAAGATCTAGACAGCGGACTACTAGTATATAAAGAGTCGTTAAGTAGTAAGTTAGTAAAGTCTCGATGAGCTAGGTTTTGATAAGATCACCATTATTATCTCCTAAGATAGATTATAATCTACATTGAATGCTTTATGCGGATTTGGTTAATTGTGACAGATTTTCCAAGTCTAGAGTTTAAAGAGAAGTATCGTCTAAACCTAGAAATGATATGTCACCAACGAGATAAGACAATCATTGCAGTTATAAACAAAACATGCGTTTCATTAGATTAAATATGGTTAATACATTTTCCTTACATTAGGCTTGATCGTTTCTCTATCTTTTGTCTATCAACTTGTGTGTGTTAATCGCCTTCATCTTAGTTTAAGTAAACCAAAACTCATGCAGTCTCTTAGGCTAAAAACCCCTTTTGCGTTAGTTTAGGTTTAACTTATATTTAACATAGGATTAATTAGCACTAACTTAGATAACTAAAATACTGATAGACTTAAGTGTTAACACTCGCTCTTAGTGATCGACACCCTACTTACAAACGAACCTACAACTGACCGGGTACACTGCCCGTTAGTGTTTGTTAATAGGTAAACTCGGCAAAATATAAATAGTAAAACTTGAATATTAAATTACCTACGCACAACGACCATATCAAGCACGCACAGTGTTTGGATCACAAGATAACAAACCCTAACATTAGTGTTCCAAAACCCAGCCATCATCACGGACTCAGATCTCAGATCGAACACAGATGATCCATGATAGAAACACATATAAGAAAACAAAATGGAAAACCATATCGTTCATCAACAAACCGTAAACCCTAGATAAAAAAGATCTAAGGTTCGCAACGCACACATATCGTAACCCTAATAAAGTAATTGTATTCAAACCCTGAATAATCCACACCCAATAACGAAAACGTTAAAAGGAATAAGATTACCCATGATAAAAAACACAAACATGAAAAAGTATAAGGGTTTCGATTAGATAAGAAGATGAATAAGAGATCCACGCCTAGAAACCCGAAAAACAAGAAAGAAAAATGAAACCCCAAATGTTAAAACCATAATCAGATCATAAAAGTGATCAAAAAAAGGATTAAAACATGAATGGGTCGTTTAGATATGATCAGAAAAGTAGTTTTTGGTTTTCTATATGGCGGCTGGAAAAGGGGTTTTCTCTCCCCCTTGGGGAGAGAAAACACATACACACACACCTCTTTTTCTTCACGATATCACCATCAATTTGTTTCATTACTTCATCTTTGATTTCCTCGATGGTATGTGAAAAAAACAATCCATAGATTTTTTTGATAGAGAGGTCGTGTTTTTGGTAGAGTGTATGTGTTTTTTGTAGAGAAAGTTGTGTGAAAATTGATTAAATTGGGGTAATATATATAAGGAGATGGAAAGAAAAAAAAGTTTGAATTTTATAAAATTTAGGGACACTCCAACAGCTCGTTATTTGAAAAAGGAAGAAAAACAAAAAACAACACACTTCAGGGCCAAATATATAGCTTGGACTATGGCGCCGGAAGGTCCGGTGTGGTCACGCCACTTTGGCCACGCAAAAACACTCGACACGTTGGTATGGCGTCGTTTCAACGCCACCATACCAAGTACTCTTAGTTTAATCAATTTGAAAATTAAAAGGTTAACAAAATTTTATATGTGATATTAGTGCAAATATAAGCATAATAATAGTTTTTAATATTCACCTATTTATAATATATTACATTTGTGGTAGTCTTTCTCATCACACATAGTGAACAATATCTCTCAAATATTAATATAATATTTGTATCTACAGTAATTTATTAAAATAATATTCTTATCTACAGTAATTTATTAATATAATATTAAAACTAAGATACGTGTCTGATTCCATCTCTTTGTGTTTATCATTCTTTCCAAAAGATCTACCCCTCTCATTCTTCCCAAAAGATCCATCGTCTTCTCACTCACACACCGGAGTTTCTTCCTCACCCCCTCTTTAACCACGCAGCTGTGAATCATCAAGGTGCGTTTTTATTGTGATAACATGTTGAAGCAGATAGCGCAGAAGGAATAATCACAATAATCAAACAAGAAGACATAAAGTTTACTCGAACAGTAAGAAATTAATTGCTCATCACACCCATAATAATTATTTCATTTTTAATTTAATTTGATTTAATAGGTGTAATCTTGAAGGGTCTCCTCTCAAAACTAAAGATGAAAGATGCAAGGTTAGTTTAATTTATGTAAAAGATTTAATTGTTGTGTTTATACAATAGGTGTTTAATTATTGGTCGGTTGTTATTGATTTGGAATATGATTAAGAGGGTGTTTGGATTAGTTATTTTACTGGATTATTGGCTTATTTGGATTTATTAGTTAAGTACCGTTATTGAGCTTTTGAAATATAAGCCGAAACAAATAAGCTCATACTCCTGAAAATAAGCTAAAACAAACAACCCATGATCTTTTTGGTTTTTGGTGTTTTGTAGGAGTAGGGTGTAAACAGAAAACCGAGTCAAAAATCTAAGTTGAATCCTCTTAAAACACTAGCGATGGCATGGGATGAAGCGGAATGTGCAAAATATATATCGCAAGGTGAGCTTTTCTTTTTAAATCTCTTTACTATATTTATTTATGCTCTTAGTGTAGTATCAAATTTTATATGAATTTTGAGTCACTATGATCAGTTTTTAACGATTCAGTAACGTATTTCTACTTATGAGTGTCTGATTCTATTAATATCACAAAACCCCTACTGAAACACATAGGCAAACGTATCCGTATTGTGTTTTCAGCCATGACGTATGGTGTGTTTTGCTTTCATATGCGCATAATTGAGGCCTATGCAGTTATCTCGGTCAGATTTCAAATATCGTTCAAGGACCGAGATTTGAAATATCGGTTATCGCGGTGAGATATCGGTTTTTATATTATCTAGAATATTAAATATATATATTAAAATCATAAACGATTAAACAAAACATATAGCATAAAGTCAAGAAGTTGTATTTACCTGTTAGAAAATAGAAAGAAGAAAGAAGGGAATTGACCTGTGTTCTATTCTAATTAGGTTTTAGGTTTTCGTGGCTCTGCTTATCAAGAAAGAATAAGTGTTGTAAGTAGGTTTTAAAAAAAAGTGGGCTGCCAAAAAGAAGTGGGCTGCCAAAATAAAAGTGGGCTGCCAGAAAAAAGAAAAATTATGTGTAGTTTTAGTTATGTTTTGGTCCACTAGCCCATCAATTATCTGCTAGGCCCATTCTATTACTCTTATTGGGCTTAAAACCCATTTATTATTAGGGTTATCTAACATACAACAACTTTTCTATCTTTTCCACCCACCCTCTTCACCACCTTCTTCTTCTTCTCTCTTTTCAACATTTCCATCCCAAAAATAACCTCCAGTTTAGAACGAAAACCTTAGATCTGGAGTTAAAAATCGTTGACCGTGCATATCTCCCTTCAAATCCAACGTGAGTATTTTCCAATGTGCCTGAAAAAAATGAGATTTTCTTTATCTCACCGAGATCTGATATCAAAATATCGGCAAAATATCGTCCAATATCGCCCAATATCGCCGAGAATATCGCATCCGATATTTACCACCGAGATTTGGAACCGAGATTTTTTCTAGGTCCGAGATCCGAGATCTTGCCGAGATATCGCCGAGATTAACTGCCCAGATTGAGCCTCTTTTTCACTGTATGTATACATTTGACCTTTTGTATGCCATTTGTGTTGGCATGTGCATGAACCTGTAGTTATAATGTGCGTAAAAGCCTTTTGTTTCTGCTGACGTAAGATCTTGCTATGATATAAAGTTGCGTGATAATCATGCAAGTGTGATGCGCTTTAACAGTTATGCATCGCAGTATGAACGATTTTGAATGTATAAATATATGAAAAATAATCTAAGGATGCATAGAAAAACAACCATATATGCATGTACTATATATCAGATATCAAATTAAATTTACTATTCACTACCAAGTTCTACTTTTTCTCCTTGACTTATACCGACATATTGAAAGCATTGCAGGTCCCACCAGTTGAATTGGAGCGGTACCTTCAGTCAGTTCCAAAAGTCACAAATGCTGCTGTGATTTCGTAAGTGCCCGATATTTCTCAACTAGATCTAACAATATACGTGTGTGGGACAACGAATCAAAAAAGGCATTTCATTGCACATGCCTGTTTTAAACGAATCGTTGGAAGTTCGTGTGTGCGCGCTTTTGTGTGTATGCATGACTCGTCCTTTTGGTATATATAAATAAATATATAAATATGTAATAAGGAGAAGATCAATAATAAGAGAGATAAGTATTCCGTGAGGCTTTTAAGAGATTTCAACTTTTAACCAAAGTGAAATCCCAAAAATAACCTTCCCGGGTCGTTTCCCGACGAGGCGTGAATTGAAAATCGGTTACGTTTGTGATCGCGTTTTTGAATGGTCAAAGATATTTGATTTGAGATTCTAATTCTACTAATAATAAGCAAAAATAAATAAAATAAACTCTAAAACGAAAGCAAATAAAGCTTAAAACCTAAAAAACGATAACGGGACCAAATCCCGTTCTTTAAAAATTGAAATTTTACAAATTTAACCCTACGAGTGCAAATTTAATTTTCCTAAGTCCTAAATGATAAAATAAAATTAAAAAAAAAGAATTATATTTTTTGACTTTTATATAATTTTTTATGAATTAAAAACTGTTTTAATCTAAATTAAATATAAAAAATACTAAACTCTTTATAAAAATTCTGAAAAAATTACAAAAAGTAGCTAAAAGTGAGCAGGTTCTATGAAAAATAAAATGATGTTAACAGCTTATCTAAATAAGCTGTTAATAAGCCGAAAATGGCTTATGGCTTAAAAGGCTAAAAAAAGTGATATAAGAATAATGTGTGCAAATCCAAACGGAAAAGACCCAAAGGCACGTTTGGCAGCAGAGAGTGGTGTGAAAGTGTTGGTTGAGGTGAGGTTGAGGTCTCGGGTTCAAACCCTGAGACCTCCCTCAACTCCCAACATTTTTGTTTTACACATTTTTTTATTGAAAAAGCTAACAAAGATAAAAATAAGCATTTTTAAAAAAAAACTTTTGCTGAAACTTATTAATAAGCTAAAAATAAGCTACTTAAAAATGACAGATTGCTTAATACTAACAAATGACTTATAATCACAACTGATTTGGGTTTTAAGGCCAAATAAGCTAGGGGAAAAGCACATAAGCTAAAAATAGACAATAAGCTAGACCTAATAAGATATGATAAGCAAAAAATAAGCAAGTAAAATAAGCTAAACTAAGCTTAAAATGCAGGATTACCTAAAGGCTTTTAAACTTAAGTTTCTAACTAAAAAGACTAATAAGCTTAAATAAGCTCTAACCTAAGTTAAATTAGCTAAAAGGGCCTAAGTCTAACCTAATAAGCAGTACTAAACACAAAAAAAGCAATCCTAATAAGCTATAAGCTCTACAAATGAGCTTTTGGCTCAAAATTGTTACCAAAACAGCCCTTAGGGGGACTTTTGAGCTTATTTTTAAGCAACTAGATGGAACCTTATGAAGAAATGACCTATATGCCTGCAAAGCTTATACAATAAGCTTCCTAAATCATTTCCCAGAAAACAATTTGAAAATCAAATAAGCTATCTAAGAGCTAAATGAAAAAGCTATTGATACTCAGTAGCTGCTGAGTTTTTTCAAACTTTTGACAAAACAAAAGCCAAAGTGCAGGCTTAATTTTAAGCTAGAAAAAGACTTTTAAAAGCTGAAATAAGCTAAAACAGATTGTGAATAATACCTAAAGAACTTATGCTATGAGTTTGAGATTCTAAAACTAACATTAACTAACCTAAATTTGCTATTTAAAACTAGACTTTTGAACTTAGAAAATGAACTTTAAAGACTGACAGATTTTAACTTGAAACCAAGTGGACAAATGAAAACTTAAACTAAGCTATTTTACTGCATTACTAGACATAAAACAGGCATGTAAACAACATTTAAAAACACTTTTGAGCTTTTAATCAAAATAGCCGATGTAAAGGAAACAAGCTGCACAGATTCAAACCATGATTACTAAAAACCTTAAAAATGAGGTTTAAACCTTGACAACCTTTTAAAACAGATTAAATCTACTTAAAGAAACTAGTTAAAGCTGGCTTAGTGACACAAACCAATGAAACCACAATTTTTACCCATTTTGGGTCTTAACCTAAACACCCCTTTAATTCCTAGATTTGCAATTTAAAGCTAAAACAGATTAAGGGAAGCATCAAATAAGATCAAATAAGCATAAATAAGATACATTAAGTACAATTAATACAGAAATAAGCACAGATAAGCAGAATAAGCTATTGAACAGTAAATCCATAAAAATGAACTTAAAATGGAAAATGAAGAACTCACAAAGGTCCAAAGCTTTTATCAAGAGAATAAGCACTCAAAACAGCTTATACACCATTCCTATAGCTTCCCAAGAAGCACTAAACCTAGGCCATCCATGATTTACCTTGCTCCAGATTGAGTGACAGATTTTTTTGGTGATTTTTATGATTTTTAAGACAGAAATGTAAACAAGCTTTTATATAAGCTTTGAATGAACCAAAAGCTTATTTAAGAGCTTAATAACAAAATTTTAAGGACAAGTAAAGTAAATGACAATATTAAAAAAAAACTTAAAATTTCATTACTTGAAAAAAAGATTACAATGCTTTTAAAATGTAAATGACAGAATTTAAATGACAGTTAAATTAAATGACAAGTAAATTAAAATGGTCTAATTTTGTTAAAACAAGACTTGACATGACTTCTCGCAATGAGCTACGATGGCTTCTATTTATGCTTAAAATCTACAAGTCTTTGGTCTTCACTTGTGCTTCTTTTGTGAGAGGCAGAGCACTTGTGATTCTTGTGTGAGTGAGTCCCAAATTAATCATAGCCCTCCATCTTGAGTGCTCCCCAAGTCCAATAATCTCTACCCTTGATCCTTTGTCATTTGCCTTTGACGAATGGGGTTTTTGAGGATTGCCAAGGTGTTATTTGTTGTTTTGTGAGTGGGGTTTGATGGGAAAGTTATGGTTTTGGCTGGTGGTGCAGTAATCGAGGTAAAATTAACAGGGGAGGGTGAATAGTAGGGTTTGGCAAGAAAAAGTTTGGTTAGTTAAACTGGGTATAAGTTTGTGAGAATTGATAAGATTGGCCCCTCATGTTGATATGTGTATTTGCAATCACAGTCCTTGTGGTGTAAAAGATATAACTGAGTTGGTAATTTTGGCCCCTCCATTTGTATGCCTTTGTTGCAGCCACAGTCCTTAAAGGACTAACAGTGTTAACAGGTTAAGGGCACAATGGTTAATGTTGTTATATGTGTTTGGGCCATATGGTTTAGCAGTTTGGGCCTGTTAAATATAAAAAAAGGAATTTGGGTCGTTTAGTGTTTTGAGGCTTAGAAGTTAAAAAGAATTAGGGCTTTTTTAACTTATAGTGGTCTTCATGTAATACCTTAATGGGCTGACCCGACCCATTAGATGGGTACGGGTTGGCCCATTAAGTACTTCTTCGGTTTCGGTTTGACTTTGACCTTTGACTGGTACACGCTTTTCTATTCCGTGCTCGGTTTTGTCATTTTTGGCTTCGATTTTTGTCCTTTTCTTAGATATCCGTTTCCTGCACAATATAAATGCAAAACACACAAATACAATGTATTTTTGGTATGTTTTTGGTCTTTTAAGTCCGTTTTTATAGGCAAAGAGTATGTGTAATTAAACACATACCAAAATCCCCCATACTAAACTATTACCGTGTCCTCACGCAATGCTATAAGTAAACACTTAAGAAAACCAAGAATCTCAATCCCCCTCGACTAATTACCTCAAAAAGTAGCTAAGTGTTCATCAAGGGGAATTAAAGAATCAATAGCTTTGAAAAGCCCCGTTTTTACCATTTTTTAAATATTCACACTTATTCCTACACATATTTTTGTATTTTTCCTTTTTCTCATTTTTTGTACTTTTCTTTTTAAGCAACTAACTAACATGTTTGACTTTCGTTATTTTATAACTTTTAGGGATCATAGAACAAGAAACATTTCAATTCTAAAATGCATCAAAAAGGATAAATTCATCGTTCCCGACTTTTCACTTATTCAAAACCAAGCACAAAACAAAATCACTGTTAAATATTAGTTAAGATGCTAACACTACTCATATTTGTAACTTGTGAACTTTTCACTCCCGACAATTATTATATCTTAGGTGAATGTGCTTATTTCGAATTTCAACCATAGATCAACGTTTTGCAAAATTTCTATGCGTCACGTTCCACCCAAAAAGTAATGAGTTTGAAGGCGAGATCATCCCATGTAGCGACTTTCGTCTCGGCACATCCCAACCTTGCGGCTAAGTGACCAGGCTTTTGACACCCCACAGAGACTAGTATCGGGACTCACGGACCTTCGGTTTCAACACCCTTGGATTTCCCGTATATACATAAAATTACAACTTAAAATGTAATAGTCTTAGTTCAAAAGCATATTTAAATTTAAGAAAAAGAGATTTTCCCTATATTTATTAATTCACGCTTACTACACTTAATATAATTACACATCCATTAAACTAATGAAATCCTAGACCTTTTAGAAGGCTGCAACATCGGTTGTGAGCCGGCAAGATGCAGCAAACATTTATCAGTTTCGGATAATTACTATGTGCCTTATTTAGAAGACTGCAACATCGGTTGTGAGCCGGCAAGATGCAGTAAACTTTTATCAGCCCACAGTTTATTATTACTATTACCTCATCATTTTTTTAACATATAATATCACGATATAGAGAAAATTTCTTTTTAGAAAATTTAAGTATAAATTTGAACTAAAATTATTGATATCGACTATACTTCAAAAATTGTTGATTTAAGTTTAATTTTCGAAGAGAGCACATATTATTAGTCCGGTTAGAAGCTTATGGGAGAGAAAAGCCACAAATTACACTTATGAGCTCTTAAGATTTCCAAATAATCCTTGTTTAGCATCCAACTCATACTTAACTCTATCATTTTTCGTCCTTCGCGGATTTTCACGAATGCTTAGTCTAAAAGTTAAGGAACAAGCTAGAGCTTAACACGCTCGATCGAGTCAAAATTGTGACAAAACACTTATTTTATTTTTGAAAAATTTTAAATTTTTTTAATTTTTTTGGTATTTTGATGGTAAAAACGGGATTACGTGAAAACAACGGCTGCAGGCACAATCAAATCGATAGATCCCCCATACTAGAACTAAACATTGTCCTCAATGTTTTAAGAAGGGTCTCTACGTAAATCCTAAGCCGTTTATTAAGTATGCTCAAAGATAAACGTTAGTCGATAAGATTTGGATATTGGATTCCCAAAATGAAGCTGAGGATGTAAAGCTCGAGTGAACGAAGGACAAAACCCGCGAGCACGAGAGGCTTCAAAAATCCGGGCAATCCTGTACATACAACAAAAACCACAAAACACGAGAAAGGAAGAGGCGAGCCTCCTCACAACACACTTATTCATTAACATAATACTACTAAGGATAAGCATGGGTTGCCACCCACGAAGCGCTTATTTTTGTTAACCGAGTCTTGAGCCTGACTCGATCCCCCCATACTTGAGTTGGTCAAGGAGGATAGAAATGGAGAAACGGAACATCCAAGATAGGAGTGTTCTCTCCTTAAATCAACATCGGGCTTTTATGATGAAAAAGCTGGGAAGCTTTAAAGCCCCGATGTGATGAAGAAGGAGGAGATTTCTCCTTTGAAGCAAGAACACCGTGATTGAAAACTTTGTCTTCATTTTCAGATGAAAATGGAAGTAAATTATCAATCACGGGGGAAAGAGTAGCAAGAGATCTTGTGGATTCGACTTCGATGCATATCCCCGGATCGTAAATCTTGTTTCTATCTCCGGAAGGAGAAGAAACTACAAGGTCGGATCCGAGGGAATCACTAGAAAGTGTGAAATCCGAATCCAGTTGAAGGGTGGGATGGGTGGGTAAATCATGAAGCACATGAACGTAAAGTTCTCTAGTCGGATTATCATAAATATCCTCCACCACATCCATAGTGAAATTTCCCGATTCGGGCTCACTATCACAAAAGAATGCTTCATAATCTGGAAGAGATAAATCCAAATAAGAAGTGGGGCTGCCACTACTAATTTCTTCCAGATTAAAGCAAAAAGTTTCAGATTCGGGTAAAGAATTATCAAAGGTGTTAGTCTCCTCCAAGAAAAAGTTAAGAGATGTGGAGGAAGACTTGGTCACAAAATCGGAAGATGGAGTGAGATTATCTTTTAATGCTTCGATCTTAGCAATAAGAAGATTGACATTCAACAATTTTTCACGAAGAATATCGTCTTTTGATTGTTAGAAGAATAACAGTATCAATCCCTCCAACTTTTGGGATAATAATCTCTACCACCTCTAAGCTGACAAGCTCAGAATCGGGAGGTGATTGTGAGTCCCAAACTGAACAGATCTTTGCAGCCTGCTAAGGGTGATAGGCAACTTGTATAAATACAGATTGACTATAGAGAAACACTGACTATGAATACTTATTGTATATGCGGAATCTACACAATAGTATTAAGAAGAACAATGAATACTAAACTTTGATTTCTATTAATCTGCTTTAAGGGTTACAGATTACTAACTATGATAACTAATGTTGAGGTGTGAATGATATTGGAAGTGATGATTTTCTCTAAACCCTACGGCCTCCTTTTATAGATTAAGGAGTCCAAGTAGATTACAAAGACTATTAATACTTTCTATATTATTCTACATCAATACTATTAATGGTTTCCATAATTCCTAGTCAAACCATTCAATATAATTAATACACATTAATGCATTTCCTAATAAACCATGTAACTAACTATTAGCATTAATGTGTTCTTCCATCTTGTTGTAACTCTTCATCAACATAATAACTCAACATTAATGTTTTCAATCATAAAGTCTTCAATCATCATTAATGTCTTCAATCAACATTAATGTCTTTAGTTGAAACTTCTCTTTTATCATTGACTAGTAGCATTAATATTTAACAGTATTAAGAAGACTTTTAATTCCCAACAATCCTCCCCTAAACTTGATATTCATCTGGATTAATCATCAAGTTTCTTCATTAAAAGCTTCTTAATCTCCAGGAGGATGCTTCCAAACACTTCTTTACATCTTAAGTTGTTTTATGATTAATTTAAGAATCAAGGTAATATCTTCATCAGCAACAATATCATTTATCCTCCCCTGTTTAGATGCATCATCACCCAAGCTGTCTTTATCACCAAAGGACTAAAACTCTTGCAGTCAAACCAACTTTGTATAGTCTTTTCACCTTATGAGTTCTTGACCTTCTTCTTTTAAAGCTTGCAATCTCACTTTGTTGAGAGGTCTTTGTATTCTCCAAATCAAGAACCATGGTAAGAAAATTGGATTACAGAATTCCTAACAATCCTCCCCTAAACTTGAACTTTACTTGTTAACTTCAAGTTTCTTCTGATTGAGCTTTTGAGGATTGTATCCAAGCACTTCTTGACTGCATTCTTTATCTTTATGATCATCTTCTTTGTGATTTTATTGTAAGCAGATCATACTTTCGCTTTCAATCTTGAATTTGCATCTCATCTCTTCTGCATCACAGCTACACAACAACATCCAACTAAGTTGGTTTTGTAGTTTTTGGCAAACTACCAGCCATAAACGGATTTGATATTCCTTTACCAGTAGCCGTTTGCTCTGGGATAGTCAACTCTTTATTGCAAAATATGGTGAGTTGATTACCATACAGTTTTTGGTAAACTGTCAACCATCAACGGAATTGACTTGTCTTTACCAAACACCGTTTGCTTTTGGACTAGCCAATGCTTCATTGCCATAACATGGTGCATTGATAAACCATATAGTTTTTAGCAAACTATCAGCTATCAACAGATTTGAGTAGTCTTTACCAAGAACTGTTTGATCCTGGACTAGCCAACTCTTAACCATGAAGCAAGGTGAGTTGAGAACCCTACAATTTTTGGTAAATTGTCAACCATAAACGGATTTGAGAAGTCTTTACCACAAGCCGTTTGCTTATGGACTAGCCAGTTCTTATGCCTATTAAGCATGGTGAACTGATGACCATTTGTTGTGTGGTGGTTAGCCAACACTCAAACCCTTCTCAATTCCATTTCATCTTTACTCTTCATTAAGCTGTTGCTTAATGAACCTTATCAAATCTAATGCAGCAGTACTTTCTACCTCAACTTCTAATCCAAAATCAAGCATTCTTTGCAGCAATTCCTTGGAGAGAGGATATTTTCTTTCAACTAGCATGTGAATGACTGTTCCATCCTTAAACTCTAGTATGCAAACTCCACAAGCCTCATACAGTCTCCAAGTGACAATCTCCCAATCTTGTTGATCATTCCAGAAATCACCTTGATCAGTTACTTCTATTGAGGATTCCATCATAATCTTCAAGTCTCCCCAAAGAATCAACTCTATACCTTCTGGTGTGCTTTCTGAGTACTGCTTCATTACCAAATCATATAAGTGAAACAGATCTTGTCTATCAAAAATATGAAGTACCTCCATTAGATAGTTGAATGCCCTGAAATTTCTGTTGACTCTGTAGACAACAAGGTAACCCCCCTCTGGTGATGAAACCTTGTCCAACTTAGAAATAAACGATTTTCTCTCCATTATTTCACTATCTATGGTACCTTCAAATGTAACAATCTTTAGACACTTTATGTGTTCATCATCACTATCAACATCTGGTTGTAAGTCTTTCTTTTCCCTACAATCATCTTCATATGACCACCTTTTCTCTTCTTTGTACCTTGCTCTGCTACATCTTGCTTTGCAGGTACCTTAGCTGAGACATCTTCCTTGACAATCTTCTTCTTCTTGTCAGGATCACTAGCTCCTTCATTCATTTCCTTAATCTTTCTTTCATCTTCAGTAGAACCAATAGTAATGAAACTATCATCAAACCTCTTTACTTTTTCATACAAAGCCTTTATTTCATCAAAGTTTTTGGTCTTCAATTCAGCATGCTTCTTGTTTCCAACATGTTTCAAATAAGTCATAATTTGATTCCTAAACTGATTCTTTATTGGAGGTTTGTTTCTAATAGCTTCAGATCTTTGTTGAGCAAGGATTCTTCTTTGAGTAGCTATAGTATCATGAAGAAATTTTGCTCTCTTCCACTGTGAACTGTTCTCTCTCTGCTTCTTGTACTCTTTCAGCTAGAAGTCTGTCAGCTTCAATTCTTGCTTGAATAAAGTCATATTCATTAGAGAGTGCAGTCTTAGTTGCTTCCTCCAAAAGCAACAGGGACACCATTAAAGTCTTGATATTCAGCAAGGTAGGCCTTGTTTCCAGTCATGTGCCTGGAACATCCATTATCAACAATCCCTTTGTTTTGTAAAGCTCTTTGTGGATAATCCTGCACATTAAATAAAAGAGATTAGATTCTCTTAGGGACCCAAGCCTTTTTGGGCTTGAGTCTGCCTAGTGGATCTTTGAAAGTAGCACAATTTCTAGGACTTGATCCACCATTGTATTTGGAGACTTTGTGCCAGTAATGTCTTGTTGGTACTGCCTGTCTTGTTGTTCTATTAATTTTCCAAGCAGCATTAATTGGTACTGCCTGTCTGTTAAAATTATGCCTAGCAAGTATAAATGTGTTAGTACCACTCTAGTTTCTAGCATACATAACAGGAATCTTTCCAAGTTCTTGTTAGTACTAGCTTTGGAACAAATTGGTTTTGATGATTCATTCTTTGCACATTGTTCCATATTGGCCTAATCTCCCTTTGACTAGACCCCTTACTCATCCTATTGTTTAATTCAGCTTGTTTAGCCATCCTTTTCTCATGAAAATCACAATCTCTAATAAGATGGCTAAAACTTCCACATACAAAACATGCCTTTTTGGTATACCCAAATCCCAAACCCAGTTTTTTAGACATTAAACCACTACAATCCTTTTTGTCAGGTTTAGGACTCTTCTACACGTGTGTTCTATAATAGTTGCCTAGGAGGTTTTTACATAGCTTATCTTCACTATCTGATTCATACTCCTCAATGATAGGAGCATCAGACCAAACTTTAGGTTGACTTACTACATTGGGTTCATTGACAACTGTTTCAGGCATAGATTCATGTGTTTCTTCACTAGTATTTGATTCACAAGAAGTAAAGTCACTGCTCCTAGCATCAGATTCACTAGGTTTAGATTGCTTTGGACCATATGTAAATTGTGAGTCATCTATTTCTGTTTCAGGTCCAGAAGGAATGTAGATCCCTGTCATTGGAGGGGGAACAACATGCATCCCCTCTGCATATCTATCATTCACATGACTATTTTCTATATCACTTGTCCTACTGACAAACACACTTTGGAAAACTTCATTTTCATAACTTAAAACACTTTTATTCATTTGATCACCATACCCAAGCCCAGCCTTATCCCTAGCACTCATCTGACTATTTAGCAAAATATTAAGATTTTGAGAAGAGTTGTGCCATTTTTCTACTTTAGCTTTTAAATCTTCTTTTTCTTTTTCAGCTTCTGCCAACAGTTTTTTATGGTATGTAAGGACATCAGTTTTATCATCTAAGTCAATTTTCATAAACCTTATCTTTTCCTCATACCAAAGTTGACCTTGTTGATGAGCAACTAATTGTGCTTCAACTTTCTTTAAAGCTTGAGTATATGCCTGTATTTCTATACTGGCATCTCCAAGTTGTTCCCTCTGTTCATCATATAATTTTTTAAGTTTAGCATAAGACTCTTTACATTCTTTGGAACAAGAAGTTACCTCTGTGTCTGAGCCTGAACTGTTACAAGCCATGAAAGCATAGTTCTCCTGTTCATCTTCTGAGTGACTGGTCCAATCAACACCTTCTCCATCAAGAGTCACCAAAGCTTTAGAGTCCTCCTGTTTACCAGATCTTCTCCCATTGTCTTTTTCCTTATTCCCAGTGTTCCAAGCATTTCCACCAAATCTGGTTTTAATGGCATCCCACATTTCTTTAGCATCAGATATATTGTGAAATCTTGCTAAATGATCTTCTGGAAGAGCCATAAGCAAGGTGGTCCTTGCTTTTCTTTCTCTTTCTCTTGCCAAAATTTCTTCAGCAGATTTAGGAGGCAGAATCTTGATTTGACCTTGTGTATCTGTGGAGATTGATACAGGACCATTTCCATTTTGTATGACCTCCCATACAGGATAGTCTGTATGAGCCAAGTAATGTTCCATTTTCATGGCCCATATATCATATTCACCTTTCTTCAGAATGGGGAGTTTTATGGTTGAAACAGTGTGAGGGGCTTGTTGTGTTGGTGGTGGTGGATTTGGTGGTTGGTTGTTAATGTTTTGATCATCTTCTCCTGCCATGGATGTGATTGTTTAAGGTAAAGGTTTATAAAAGCTTTGTTTTGGTTTTGGTTCTTCTTACTCAGAGTTTCTCACAGGCTCTGATACCACTTGTGAGTCCCAAACTGAACAGATCTTTGCAGCCTGCTAAGGGTGATAGCCAACTTGTATAAATACAGATTGACTATAGAGAAACACTGACTATGAATACTTATTGTATATGCGGAATCTACACAATAGTATTAAGAAGAACAATGAATACTAAACTTTGATTTCTATTAATCTGCTTTAAGGGTTACAGATTACTAACTATGATAACTAATGTTGAGGTGTGAATGATATTGGAAGTGATGATTTTCTCTAAACCCTACGGCCTCCTTTTATAGGTTAAGGAGTCCAAGTAGGTTACAAAGACTATTAATACTTTCTATATTATTCTACATCAATACTATTAATGGTTTCCATAATTCCTAGTCAAACCATTCAATATAATTAATACACATTAATGCATTTCCTAATAAACCATGTAACTAACTAAAACTATTAGCATTTAATGGTTCTTCCTCGTATCGTAACTCTTTCCATCAACCTAATAACTCACATTAATGTTGTATCTTCATATTAATGTTGATTCTTGTAACTTGTTTCACCATCATTAATTCATGAAAACTTTAATTCCCAATAATCCTCCCCTAAACTTGATGTTCACTTGTTTAACATCAAGTTTCTTCAGTATAAGCTTCTTGATCACTAGAAGGATGCTTCCAAACACTTCTTTGTTTATTAAGTTGTTTCTTTGTCATCTTTTTGTCAGCATCATTTGAAATTTTGAAACAATCCTCATTGTTTGGATGCATCATTATGTTAAGAGATCTTTAAATTCTCCAAATCATGAACCATGGTAAAAATTGGATTACATAATTCCTAACAATTGGGCTATTATTAAAAGAAGCGTTGAACTTTATGTAGCCCATGTTCATACATGAATTACTTTTGTTTAAACGTTAATAAAACGTCTTCAATTGATTGCAAAGCCAATAATTATAAGAACAAAAGTTTTAGTTTATGGCGCATATTTATAACATATGAGTTCGCATATTACCAACAAGCTATAATGAATCTTCCCTATTAGAATGGTTTTGGTCACAAACCATAATTCCCATGTGAGATATTTGTGCAATATATAGTAAATCCACCACGACGCATAAAATGGGATGTTGAGCAGCAGGATATTTGGAATGAATTAGTATAAAAATGTTGATCCTCACACTAAAGAATATGAACTTGAAGTTCAAGGGATAATTTATATTCAAAGAATCTAGTATATTTCTAGACTTGTTTAATGACTCTAATTATGAGACTAGATCACTTTATACGTGCTAAGGCTCCAATTACACGGTATGTTGTCGAGTTGTAAAACCAATGATTAGTAGTGTGTCTAATGAATGCATTGCATCATGGTTAGACCATCGATTCAAATAAAAAGTTTCTTGATTTATAAATACAAATAGAGACAAGAAATATCAGGATTGTGATATCGGACGGTAATAAAGACCCCATAATAGTCTCCAAAAGAGACACTAGACACGAAAGTTCTTGAAAACCCAAGTATGTGAAAAACTATGAGATCTCAATAAATATACATGATATAATGTCTAGTAAAGTATGGAATCGAAAAGAAATGAATCGACATCGATACTACTAATATATATGATAATGAGTATGGTAATGATCATATAAATAAATAAGATAGCGTTGTAATCATGGTGAGGATCGTAGAAGCATACATGGACAAAGTGCAAATGTATAAATAAGTGACCACAAGATGTAAAGATGCAAATAATTAATGAATATTGAAGTATCTTTTGATGAGACATGGGTACTTGGACTTGAAGTCCGTACATATGAATGTATAAAACTTATTTGGATATTCTTGTGGTATGTTTGTTAGTGCAACACCGGAAGTCAAGGCTCAAAAGTTGGCTCCAACGAATGTTGTCGAAGTTACAGGATTAACAAAAACACAACTTGTATCCCCAAAGATCACCAAAAGATGCTATTCTTCGAAAGAATGTACGTGCCCACCTGGTTGTAGTTGTTATGGAGTGTGTTATAAAGGATGGTGTGAATGTCGACATTGGTAAAAAATACTAGTATGTAAAACTTATGTTCATTCTCGAAATAATGAAATAAAATGCTTAGTTTTTTTAATGCATGTAAGTCTTGGAAACATTCAAACATTGCAAATGAAAACCATGTTTAGATACAAACGAGGTTTTTCACCCGCTGATGACATTAAAAAACGTCTATTTTATAGCAACATTTATCTCGTGTTATTAACCCATTTTGTATAGTTATTGCAAAGAATTGTTACTTAATCGTTTATATTTAAGAATTGATCATGCAGATACACGTTCACATGTGGTGGATCCAATAATGTATTTTAATATTGTATAAGTCTGGCAATGTGATAAATAATTGATATGCGTCTAAAAGATATACGAATAGAGCTCATGTAATGTTGAGATTTTAGGATATAAAATGCATGAAGCATGCTAGTTATTTTTGTTAAAGCATATAAGAAAGATTCTCAAGAATACTATTTGATTGTATCGAATTAATCATGTTTTGGGCATATGTGTTACAGTCGCTTTAGTGAATATGTATTAACGGAATGATATAAAAATGATTCTATTTGCCCATGCAATTTATAAAAATTATTAGGACATGAATATGTCATAATTGTTGTGTATGTTGATGATTTGAATGTTATCGGTGTTAGTTTAATAAAGGCCCACAAGCCCGTTGGGTATGGACCGCTTAGTTGCTAGGGTTAGGTTAGTTTATTTTCTATATAATGTTTTGTAGTCTTCATTATTTAGTTGAATCTGATAATACAAATTTCAGTATTCCCTCTTTGATTTCTACATGGTATCAAGAGCTATGAAGAAAAAGAAAAAAAATCAATATCCTGCACTTCACCATCGACATACTGTTCGTATTGATCTCAGAGAAAACCAGGTTCGTTGTTTCTAATATGACCTTAGAATGGTTCGTTGGTTCTGATGAGAGAAAACCTGGTTCGTCGATATGAAACTTGTGTGATCGTATGTATTAATTCTTTGGGTTAATTGCCTAAAAATGTATTATACTTGCCACCTTTTGTCATTGTATGTAGACAACTATTTTTTTTGCCATCGTGTCGCTCAACTTTTGAATTCGTGCTATTGTGTGTATTCCGAGACTAGTTTTGCATGTAAAATGGCCATTTTACCCTTCAAAATTTAAAAAAAGTGAGGGTATAATGGTCACAAAATACACACAATAGCACGAATTTAAAAGTTGAACGACACAGTGGCAAAAAAAATAGTTGTCTACATACAATGACAAAAAGTGACAAATATAGTACATTTTTAAGCAATTAACCCTAATTCTTTTGGCTACACAATGTTTTGTCCGCATTTATTAATTATGATATTGGTCCAATTGTTTGCCTGTATTGAAAGAATTTGATGGGGGCATAATAAAGAAAGAAAAATGAGAATGGTGAATTTTCATAGTAATGGGCCGGTGGTATGGCTGCATATAATATGTATAATTATGCCATTGTTTTATTATATGTCGAGCTTTAATGAATATGATATTGGCCATTTTTTATCCGCGTCGAGTTGTTGGTTTTGTATCAGTTATGATTTGATTTGATTGCTGGTATCGGTATTGAATAATCCTGGTGCGTTGCCTCGTTATGTTGGTTACATATGGCTCTACATCTGTCTGGTTTTGTCTTCGTTTGGTTTTGCCTCGTTCTGCATCAGATATTGTTTGGTTGGTTTTGTCTGTCTGGATCTGTCCGCTGACTGTCTGCTGTCTGTCTGAATCTGCTGCTCTGTATGTCCGAATTTGCTATTGTCTGCGTATTTTCACTCATTCATCTCCATATTTGTGTGATTCTGTGATATGCACCTGCCTGATTTGCTCTCGTTCATCTTCGTATTTGTGTGATTTTGTGCTCTGCACCTGCCTGATCTGCTCTCGTTCATCTCTGTATTTGTATGATTATGTGCTATGCACCTGTCTGAATCTGCACCTGTTTGGATTGTATCGGAATGAGACTCCATCTAACACCGAGTCTGCACTCTGGGATGCTTCAAAGCTGAGTGTTTGTTTGTCAGTTTTTATTTATTTTATGTTTGGCAAACTCTCAATGTTCACCACTGCGGCATTGTGAGTTTGAGGGGGAATGTTAGTTTAATAAAGGCCCACAAGCCCATTGGGTATAGCCCGCTTAGTTGCTAGGGTTAGGTTAGTTTATTTTCTATATAATGTTTTGTAGTCTTCATTGTTTAGTTGAATCTGATAATACAATTTTTTAGTATTCTGATGAGGTGTCATTTTATACACTATTTCGAGGTCATTTAACCCCCTAAATCATGCAAATATGCCCAGATTATGTGCTTAATCGTTTGTTTTCAGGTTTTTAGCACTTGGATGGCATTTGGAGGAAATACACACGACTTGGGCTCATTTAGAGAAGAAACGGACAAGACTACGGCTCTACACCAAGTATCTTGAAACCACGCATACAGAGCGAGGAGACGGCGTCGCCAGTATAAAGCGACGACGTCGTGATTTTCAAAGTGACGGCGTCGAGGATTTTGTAACGGCGTCAGAACGTAGCCGCCTTAAAGTGGATCTAGAATCATCGACGTGGCGACGACGTCATGGCTTCAAAGCGACGCCTTCGCGTCGTTTTTCCTATATATACAAAACCGGTTTTAGGGTTTTAAGTGGGTAACTTTGTATAACTTTTGGGAGACAAACCCTAATCATTCTAGCAGCTTTTAGGTCGTCTTTAGGGCCTCAAACCCCTATTGTAACTGACCTTAATCCATGTTTTAATCAAGTAAGATTGTTTATACTTAATCATTCAATATGTCTATGTGTTGTTTGATTGATTTATGTTCTTGCTTTCTTTATAACATGCTAGGCTAAACCCTCCTTTGTATGTACTTATGATTGTATGAAACTTCGATTATAGATCCTTTTAATGTTGCTTCTTATGATGGATGTGCGCGTTAGGCTTTAGAAAACTAGCCATAAGATATTAAATTGGCATAGACGTCTAGGGAAACGCGAGTGTCTAGAAAGGATACCATCGGTAACAGTCTTCATACTACCTTACCCCTAATATGGTTGATCCCTCTTAAGATATTTCTATTGCATTTAATATACTCTTAAGGGCCTTGTAATAGTCTTCATACTACCTTACTTGTGCGTTGCCTTAACGGAATATTAAATAGACGGCGGGTTCGTGTAATTCGTTCATGACTTAGGAAATACTTACACAGATCATCACAAGTGTGACAAAGCAACAGGATTAGGAGAAGCAATCTAAGGAGTAGTACATGATTAAGTAAATACATCTTTTTATCATAAAGTTATCACCAGTAGATTAGATTATATATAGTTTAATTAGATAAAACAAACCAACCTCTCAAACCATGATTTTACCTGCTTTCTATAAAATAAAAATACAAAAAGAATCTTCTCTAAACCCCGTAGACCTCTGTTAGATCTTGATCGAGCCTTCCTAACCTATTCCCCTAGAGAACGATAACAACCCCCGAGTCTTGCCTATACTACACTACAACGATTAGGTGCACTGCCTAGGGAGTTGTAAAACTCTTTGTGAGTCACAACGACCCGCATCAAGTTTTTGGCGCCGCTGCATGGGGAATAGTTAGGTTTCAACCATTATTTAACTTAGGTCTACTCGCTTGATTCCTATCAAGGGAGATCTATATTTTTAGTATATTAGCTTTCTTGTAGTCTATCTTTTCTTTGTGTTATTTGTTTCGTAAATCATTTTCGTTGACCTCCATGGGAGACGAAAATCCTATCCGTACTCTTAAAGATTACTCCAGACCTAGCCACGAGGGCTATAGGAACACCATTGAGCTCCCCGAAGGGAACAATGAGGTGCCTCTTCGATCCGATATCATCCGGTTGGTGCAAAACGGATGCTCATTCCACGGACTTCGGTCTGAGGATCCAAACCAACACCTTAAGGATTTTCTTTAACTAGTGGACTCACTTGACCTTAACGGTGACAATAGGGAAAGAACGCGCCTGCATTTATTTCAATTTTTCCTTCGCAAGCAAGCTAGCAATTGGCTTGAACGTCTTCCTACATGATCCATCTCCACATGGGAGGATGTTACTACTCGTTTCCTTGCTTAATTCTTTCCATCGGGAAGGACCGCAAAACTCCGTAACGACATCCTGATGTTCCAACAACATCAAGGAGAGTCTCTTTCTGAAGCATGGACTCGTTTCAAGGACTTACTCCAAAAAGTCCCTCATCATGGCATCGATCTTTGGCTTCAAGTCTAAATCTTTTATGACCATGTCAATCCCGTCACAAGACGAACCATCGATCAGTCGGCCGGTGGCAAACTTCGTGACAGAAACGCCGAAGAATCCTGGGCAATATTAGAGGACCTCGCCCTCTATGACAACGAAAGTTGGAACGACCCAAGGGACTTCGCTAAGCCGGTCAAGGCAATCTCTTTGCCTCAGGATGTCCCGAGTACATCTGACCGTCGCCTCATCGAGCTCCAAAATCAAGTCCAACGCTTGATGGAAGCTCATCTTGCTCCTAAGCAACCTATTCAAGTGAACAAAATCATTTCTTCATGTGAGATCTGCAGTGGTCCCCATGACACTCAGTACTGCATGGAAAATCCCGAGCAAGCTTTTGTTGAATATGCGTCCTCGCGTACCGACGAAGCAGGAGGTAAGTGGTACACTTTCAAACACGAGCAAAATAATCTTGGTGACACTTATAATCCGTCATGGAAAAGTCACCTATATATATACACACATACGATCCTAAGGTGTCATCACTGATTTGAGTGAACGATATTACCAAATACGCGTGAGTCGTGATACATTTATAACTACGTTGGCCACCGTATTTATACCCGTATCCTTTCCCAGTTGTACTCAGTATTGAGCTCACACATTTCAATGATTGACTTATCTACTACTATATATAAGATATACCATAGATCTCATAGAAGCAAGTATAAGCGGAACACCGCGCACATAGATCCTATAATGCAACTATATGAAGGTTCTTAGGTTATAGTCTAGGCCAAACCACCTAGTTCTCTATAACCTTGGCTCTGATACCAATCTGTCACACCCCGACAAGGCGGAAACACGGGATGCGACGGAGAATTGATAATCACAACACAAGATACAAGATAGAGAAATACTAAAATGCATTCAAGATAAGTGTCGTGACATTCCCCGACCACAAGTAGCACTTGGGTGAAGATCCGTCAAAGAACACATCACATAGTCACAAAGATTACAATCCAGATTCCCACGCAGGGGATAAAGCTAGTCTCAAGATAACATAATCCAAAATGCTCAAGATCAAATCAAAATAACAAATGCAAGTCTCTCAGAAGATTGATCCATACTGGATGCCCTTAAGGTCTGCTAAAGCTCGCAACAAAACTTCACTGATCATTAACATTACCTGAAAATGATACTCGAAAAGGTCAACATAAAGTTGGTGAGCTCGTAGGTTTGATTACAACCCAGTTGTTGTGCCATAGTTTCAAAAGGTGGACAAATGTGCAATATGACAGTGAATACATGCAATAGATAAGATACCAACGTAGCAACACATGCTATCGAAGGTCCATAGATACACCACTAATATAGATACCAACACTCTCAAAGATCCAAGCTTCTAAGTTAACACGCACCTAAAGCCTACTAGCTGGAGCTATATATAGGGCGAAAGATCATAAGTTCGCAAGTTCACAAGATCACAAGATACCTCACAATACCACATATGATCCACATACAAGTTCTACCAATCTCATGTCATTCACATAGCAGTCATAGGCACATAGCATTGTCCAAAAAGATAAAAGTTTCGCACAGTAAGAAAACAAGTTCAGAAACATATTTGAGTATCATTTTCCCCTAACGGAAAAGAGTTAAAAATGGGGCTACGAGAACTCACCTTAAGCAAAAGGTGATAGGTAGCAAAGATCTAGATCAGACAAGCAAGTGAAACGACGTCCGGTCACGACCTAATCCATTTAATGTTTAGTTTTAGATATACGCTCCAAAAGTGTTTTTCACGGCCGATGCATAGAGGTCAGATGCGCATTGTACGATCACCCTTAACATTATTTGTGGTATGATGGTTGACGACTTAGATTCAAAGATAACATGTTCTAGTTTATATTTTAGTATAATATATTTATTTAAGTATCAATAGGTAAGTAATATAAGAAGACTCGTATAATAAATATTTAGAAATATACTTTGGTAAGTCCATTCGGTAACCTTAGTTACTTTAATTTTATGTATAGTTATAGGAAAAGAGACGTTTATTCATACTAAACGACTTGGAGAAGTTTCATATTTTATAATTATAAAATATATATTTTTCGTCTTTTAGTCGACTTATTAAAATAATAATATTTTATTATTTTGTCGTAAAAGTAAGTTTTGAGTAAAAATCTAAGTATAGGATTTTTACAAAAATTTGGCATGACCCGTTCGTTTATAGGTTTCAAACCTCTATTCAAACACTTTTTCCCAAGTTTCACCATTTTCCGACAAGATGCCAAAAATCTATTTCTCGCAACGTTTATCAAAACATGTTTTCTCAAACGACTAATTCACATATATGTAATTATATAAGTATGTTTCACTTTCAAAAGTCCGTTTTAATCACGTAAAATGACTAGTTTTCGCTTATTGGGCCTTAAGGCCCAATAGAGGTCTAAAACGCATTTATTAAGTTCCAAGATCCGATTTAGGTCCAATAACATACTTATTAGTAAATATAGGTTCGGAAATAAACCACAACGTAATCCGAGACTCACGGACCAAGACCAAGCCATGGTTTGGCTTGTCTTATTGGGTCGTGGCCTCCCTTAAGTCTAAATAAGCTATTCGTAGCTTATTTTCAAACCGTTAAGCTACGTTAGGCCTTAAATAATATAATGAGCTATAACCAAAAGCCACAAAATAAGCTGGACCACAATAAGGTCCACAATAAGCTATGGCTTATTGGGCCTTATTGGGTCGTGGGTCATATAAGCCTAAAACAAGTACGATAAGCTTTTTAATAAGCTAATAAGCTACGTAGTTCCTTTAGGTACTAAAATAAGCTATCAAAATATGCTTATAACAATAAGATATCATAGATAAATAATCGAAACCAAGTTTCCATGTACTCTTTATTTAGCCGAAAGTTAATAAGCCCAAAATAACCAAAATATGCTTATTTTTAAGCTAGGAAATAAATAAGCTACTTAGCATACAAATGTTTTTCAACCATCACAACCACGAAATAAAAATGATAAACCCTTGTACCCTTTGTTTCTTGTTCGAACCGAACCAAACTCCCCTTTATTTACATTCGAAAATTTTAGCTTACGATTTATAGAAAACGCACCGTACAACTTTCATCTATGCATCATAAGAACTCTAAAAGTACAAGAATATTTGTGAAAAAGATAACTTACAAAGAGGGTTTTGAAAGCGAGTTAAGACACGATCCGACAATCCAAACGTTGTTTAAATGATAACCCGAATACAAGAATCAACCCGGAAGTGTTTTAAACCATCATTTTCTTGGTCAAAATCAAAAATAAAAGTGTGTGTGTTGTGTGTGAGCTCGGACGAACCCAAGGAGAAAAGAGAGAAGAAAAGAAGTGTGCATGTTCAAAATTATGAGATGTGTGTGTAAATTAATCAAGACAATATACATGTACTAGAGGTTGGGACACCTTAGCTAACAAATATCCACCCTTGTCCCCTTGTTCGGGGTGCTTCTTTTTGTGTCAATTTCCCTTAAGACTCAACGATCTCGATTTTAAAATGTTACCCGAAGTTTCCAAGTATTTTTAATAAACTTAAAAATATTTTTCCAAGAATCTCGATTATTTACACGACATATTTCACAGTCAAATTGCCTTAGATTCGATTTGAACATTAACAGACGTGCCGGGACTCGTTATAAGATGTCTCAAGCTATACACGGGACAAACCTCCCGGAACATGATCACATAGATAAAATCCTCTAAAAAGGATTAACACAAGCACATACCACTAAGATAACCAAGATCAACATAGATTCACCATCGTCAACAGTGTAATTGTTCAAACGAAACTGACAAAGCCAAATAGTCAAAGGACTAAATTAGAACATATAGATCTTAGAAAAGTGCAAGGGTTACAGCTTAGCAACCAAATCAGCGTGTATTCTTATAAATAATTAGCTAACCCTTTCACCCCAAATTCACCCAAAAAGTCACCCCAAATATATCCCATCTGTTTCTGTTTCCATTTATGTTATCTTACACCTACACCCCACAACCCTTAAAAGCCCTCTTTGATAGTAATGACTAGTACTTGCGCCTAGTGGTGGAGGTTTGATCATTTACCAAGCCTATGATAATTTATATGCTATGACAGGTGATGAGTGTTAATTTTTCGTTTCCCATAGTTGTTATAATTTATTATACACCCGAGAGGAAGAGAGAATCTTAAACACTTATGTGAGATGCCAGTGTATACTTTTCGTGCTTTTAATTACGAGGTCTAGGAGGTTATGTTGTAAACTACTTTTAAAGAGTATGTTAAATGCCTCCAATATTGCTATTGTCTAGGTAGAAAAGCTCATTTGCTTGAGGACAAGCAAATCTCAAGTGTAGGGGTATTTAATGAGGTATCATTTTAAACACCATTTCGGGATCATTTAACCCCCTAAATCATGCAAATATGCCCAAATTATGTGCTTAATAGTTTGTTTTTAGGTTTTTAGCAATTAGATGGAATTTGGAGGAAATACACTTGACTTGGGCTCATATGGAGAAAAAACGGACAAGATTATGGCTCTACACCAAGTATCTTGAAAAACCACGCATACAGAGTGTGGAGATGGCGTCGCAAGTATAAAGTGACGGCGTCGTGATTTTCAAAGTGACGGCCTCGAGGATTTTGTGATGGCATCAGGACGTAGCCGCCTTAAAGTGGATCTAGAATCATCGACGTGGCGATGGCGTCATGGCTTCAAAGCGACGCCGTCGCGTCGTTTTTCCTATATATACAAAACCGATTTTAAGGTTTTGAGTGTGTAACTTTGTATAACTTTTGGGAGACGAACCCTAATCATTCTAGCAGCTTTTAGGTCATCTTTAGGGCCTCAAAACCCTATTGTAACTGACCTTAATCCATGTTTTAATCAAGTAAGATTGTTTATCTTTAATCATTCAATATGTCTATGTGTTGTTTGATTGATTTATGTTCTTGCTTTCTTTATAACATGCTAGGCTAAACCCTCCTTTGTATTTACTTATGATTGTATGAAACTTAGATTGTAGATCCTTTTAATGTTTCTTCTTGTGATGGATGTGCGCGTTAGGCTTTAGAAAACTAGCCATAAGATATTAAATTGGCATAGACGTCTAGGGAAACGCGAGTGTGTAGAAAGGATACCATCGGTAACAGTCTTCATACTACCTTACCCCTAATATGGTTGATCCCTCTTAAGATATTTCAATTGCATTTAATATACTCTTAGGGGCCTTGTAATAGTCTTCATACTACCTTACTTGTGCGTTGCCTTAACGGAATATTAAATAGACGGCGGGTTCGTGTAATTCGTTCATGACTTAGGAAATACTTACACAGATCATCACAAGTGTGACAAAGCAACATGATTAGGAGAAGCAATCTAAGGAGTAGTACATGATTAAGTATATACATCTTTTTATCATAAAGTTATTACCAGTAGATTAGATTATATTTAGTTTAATTAGATAAAACAAACCAACCTCTCAAACCATGATTTTACCTGCTTTCTATAAAATAAAAATACAAAAAGAATCTTCTCTCAACCCCGTAGACCTCTGTTGGATCTTGATCGAGTCTTCCCAACCTATTCCCCTAGAGGACGATAACAACCCCCGAGTCTTGCCTATACTACGCTACAACGATTAGGTGCACTGCCTAGGGATTTGTAAAACTTCTTGTTGAAGTCTAACGACAACCGCATCAACTGTCTAATAATTCACATCTGTAAACCAATTTATTTTGACTTCATTCTTGCAGTGTATCAGATCTTCTAGATTTCATTAGTTCAGATCAGGATTCCAAAGGAGCCGATGCCTAAAGGAAACATCGTGCCAAAGTAGATAAATATAAGGTTAAACAAAAGCATTAGAAGTTAATCAATAATTTGAGAGGTGGCAATTTCAAGTAATTTACTTATGAATGGACTGAGGCGTGTCTTATCCCAAATGGGTTACTTAAAAAATTTTAGTTAAAAAGGGGAATAAATGTAGAATAAAAAAGAATGTGTCGGACCGATTTATCTATACTTCAACTTACTACAAAAGTAAATATTTAAAGATCGAGTCTCATAAAGTAAATGCTGAGTCTTAATGAATACTTACCAAATGCCAAGTCTTAATGAATACTACCAAATGTCAGGTCTTAAATCTATTAACTTTCGCTTTTGTCTAACTTTTTAACACTAAAAATCAAGCATAAACTATAATATTAATATGTGCTTTTACGAGGAAATATTGACTGTCTAAAAAAGTTGAGTTTTAGACATAAACAAAAGTTTAATTTTTTATCGAAAAACAAGACCGGTGCATCGCACGAGTCCCGTAATATATGTGCACAAATGAGTAAAGATAAAAAAATTACACTATTCATGCACACCGAGCTCGTTTTACAGCGACACGTAAGTATCATCAAAAAGACAAACATAAGGAAAAATTTGTCGAAGCAAAAAAAATAAAAATCGAGCCCACTCCCAATGCGTACCATAATTATGTAAGTTCCAACCTACCTTAGAAATGGAAGCTTTACGATTTACATATCAACATTGCATTACATATATAATTCGAGTTTATACAAAAAAAGACTAAAAACAATGTTTTGAAACCCCGTTCGACTTGGCCGGTTCAACCGATTGAACCGGTTCCGGTCGAAAAAACGGGTCAAATTGAACCGGGTTTTATATTTTCGAAACCCGGTTAGAACCGCCGGGTTTGAAGTGACCCGGGTCAACCCGGTTCTTGAGACCCGGCCGGGTTTTGGATTTTTTTATGTGTTTTACAAATAAAGCAATTTAATTATATATATTTGCGAGATAACTTTATTTTTACATGTTATATTTGTTAGTAAATTATTTTTAGGCTAAATATATGAAATATTCATAATTTATATATATACTTTTTAGTATTATTGCAAATATATAAATTTATTTTCTAATAGAAAACCGGGTTGACCCGGCGGTCGAACCGGTAACCCGATGACTCGACCGGGTCGATTATTGACCCGGTTTTCAAAACATTGCTAAAAACATCATTAAGTTTGTATCAAAATGTTGTTAGGTTCATAAAAAGTGTCGATTATGTGGTTTAGTTAATAGTCTTTATTTTGTTTAGTATAAAGTAGCTTATAATAAGGTGTATTATGCTAAAAGAATGAAATAGCATAATTACCAAAGATTAGGGACTAGAAGTGAAAAATAAAGGAAGGGAAGGCTCCTTCCTTCTCCTATAAATACCCCTCTAATCATCATTAGAGGGTGATGCTTTGTAATAAATATTTTCCCTTTTCCCTCCATTAATAACATTTGAAATTTGAATACTTTCCCTCCACTACTATTATCTCTAAGCTTCCATGGTATCATACGCCATTATAGAATACGAGTGAGTCGATTTGTGCGTTTTTTCCACGTTCGAGAACCTCGTGATGACACTCGGTGAATTTGGTTGAGGCGTTTGAGCTTTCGAGTTGAGTTTTGGCAGCAATTTTGAGTATTTTGGCGTTTTCGAGTGTTATCGAGTGTGGTGTGTGCATTTTCAGTGGTTCACATCAAGTTTTTGGCGCCGCTGCGTGGGGAATAGTTAGGTTTTGACCAATGATTTTTAATGCTTTCTATAAAATGAAAATACAAAAAGAATATTCTCTCAACCTCGTAGACCTCTGTTAGATCTTGATCGAGCCTTCCCAACCTATTCTCCTAGAGAATGATAACAACCCCTGAGTCTTGCCTATACTACACTACAACGATTAGGTACACTGCTTAGGGAGTTGTAAAACTTCATGTTGAAGTCTTTATGACAACCGCACACATCATTAGATCATTGAGATCTCAGATTCATAAAAGTGGAATCTTTTATTGGCTTAAAGAGTTTGGTATGGTAGTGTAAAGGTTTTAGTCACTGCCTTAAACATTTTAGTTTGATTGGCCATTGTAATTTTCCATCCTCAAAAGGAGGAATGTTATAAGTATAAATTTATGGTTTATGGTATTGGTGTGTAGATCTATCAACCTATTATACATTAGGTGTGCGAACGTGTCGTTTGACCATTAGTGAGGTCATTTTACCATAAATGAGGTCGTTTGTCTTTAAGGACGTCGTTTAGGTTTGGGTGTTTTTGGTTTGGATTGCTTTTTGGGTGCTAACTGGGTCATTTGTTTTGGTTTGGCTCGTTTTCATTATAAACTAGGCGGGAGTAGGTGGATTTGGTGAACTAGACAACATATGTGTCACATTAGGGATATACGTGTCTTATTCATGTGTTGTGTGATACGTCTCTTATACATGCAGTCATATCAAAACATACACTATCTCTATATTGTCTCTTACATCCACACAATATCAAAACACATGCAACCTTCATTCTTTTCCGGCACAGCGATTGCAGCAGTGATGAATGTTTAGTGGTTTGGAAGCTTTAACAATTGATGAGGATCTTTCATTTCCATCCGATTGGTTGTGGTATGGTATTTTTTATGCTATTAGTGTATTTATTTATTTGTATATGTGTTTGCTTAGTGTGTTTACAAGTTATTATTTTATACTATGTGCTACAAGTTAGATGTTTGTTTACGTTTTGTATTATTTATGATAGTTTTAGGGTATGCTTGGTACAAATAGAGGAATGGGAAAAGGAATTGCAAAGGGTATGCTAAGGAATATAACGAGGGTATATCATTACATTGATATTGCTTGGTTAGAATTTTAAAGGAATGTAAAATATTATAAATTTTTGTATTTATTTATGATAAAAAAATAACAAACAATCTCAAATGAGGACAATTAACGTCGATAAATTATAGAAAAAAATCATCATTGTAGTTTCCGAACCTAAACTATCTAGTAAAATATATATATAAAGATCGTAAAAATTGACACTACAAATTGAACTTAAGAAAAGTTAAACCAAGTATATAGTCAAGTTTCTGAAGTAAAGTATTTATGGAGCAAAATATATGTGAAGAATCAGTATAATCATGTTATGAGTCTTACTAATGATTTAATATATAAATTGTATATGTCAACGTTATACGTTAATAAATTACTATGTAACATATTTTTTAATATTCATGTTGTACAAATTTGATCAGTTTGTACATAATTGGATTACCAATTATCATTTAAATACCTTAATAAAAATTCCATAAATTTAGGAGGTGTAGGATAGTGAGTAAAAAAGTAAGAATAAGGTAATGAATTTTCAATACCCTCAATTTATAGAGTAATGAGGGATTGCCTATTTTTAGGTAATGAATGATGACATTATATAGTACCATGCACCACTTTTTATTTTTTTATTATTAATTGCTTTTTACCTTACCCTCTAAAAAAACCTACAACCAATCAACCACCCCCCTTATTGTGTGCGCAAAATAGGATGTCAGGGCATCTGATCAATGTTTGTTAACTTTTTAAAAGTGCTGCAATTTGTGTTTTTTTTTTGTAAGTAAAATTTTTTATAGGGCTTTGGTTTACTGTTCTTTGGGTTTTCTGATCAATTTGATTTTTTTAAGCTGGCCAAATTGGTTGTGTTGAAAGTCCGATTTTCATTGGGATTTGCTATTTTTTGATTTATTTTGCCACCTTACCCATGCTTTAATTTTAGGGTAGGTAAAAATTTCCTTATTGTTTCTATTTGTTTATTTGTGGGCCAATTTGTGGATTTTGTGCAATGTGTGTAGGCCCCAATGTCAATGATTGCTGATTTTTTTAAGTGGCCCTCAAATCGTGGTTTGTTCTTTGGGGGGGAGTTAAATTTCATAACGCTTTGCATTGCCTTTTGGTCCATTTAAATTGGGTGCAATTTGTTGTTGGTGTTTCTCATTGGACTGGCTGATTCTTTAGGTGCCGCAAAACACTCGATTGCTAAAAACTTTTTTTTATATAACCCCAAATCATGTTTTTTCTTTTTAGGGGATTTCAAAATTTTAGTTACCGGTTTTTTGGTATTTATTGGTAGGGCCCATTTTTGAATTCTGTGGCAATGTGTTTAGCTGGATGTTTCATGATTTTTGTATTTTTATAAAGTGATTTCCAAAAAATTCGTGGTTTCTTTAGCGGGGTTATGAATATTGTTTCCAATACGCAAGGTATTTTTGAATATCATACGCAATGTATTGTTTTTTGTTAATTTGATTTGGTGCAATGTGTGTTTGTCGTTCTTTTGTATTGTTTTTGGTAATTTGATTTTGGTGCAATGTGTGTATGTTGTTCTCATGACCACTGATTTTTTAGGTACCGCAAATTGATTGCTAATTTTAGTTTGCCTTAAATTATTTCTTTTTGTGGAGTAAATTTTATATTGTTTGTATTATATATATATGGCCATTTTTTGTGCAATGTGTGTGTGTTGATGTCATGATTGACGATTTTTTAAGTGTTGCGAATCATGTTTCTTTCGTTGGTTAAAAAAAGAAACTGAAATTGCGATTTAAAAGTTATTGGTTTTCAAATTAGTTATTGTTGCATGATTTTATTGGGTGAGTATAAGTTATGCTTATAGTTGGTAAGCTTATTAGTTCTGTTAACTAAAAAAGTAATATGAATTTTTGTTTTACAAACAGATGTGTCGATTTATAAGCCGCCTTTGTAAAGAAAAATGGAAATTTGATTGTCATATGAATTTATGGTGTGTTTGGAATCGTTTTAGGGTTTTTTTTATCTTATCTGCTTAAATTGCTAGATTGTTGTAATCTGCTTCTATGTTTTTTTTGATGCGGCTTGGGTAAACTGATGCACAATCACGCCATGATTTATGCTCTACCAGATTTTGATAATATCGAGGTTGATTGATGTAAGTTTAATTATGTTTCATGGATATAAGATTTGGCATGTGATGTTTAGATTTGGTTGTATGTTTTTTATGTGAATTGGTTAAATTGCTACAGGATGTTGCTGCCGCTTATGCTCCACCAGATGTTGATGCTTTGCAAGCTTTGGTTGCAGAAGCATTTTTGCATATGTAAAAAAGGTACAGTTTTTAACACATTTATGTAGAAAATTTTGTATATTGAGGTTATGTATGGGTCATATTAAAATAATGTATGGGTTAGTTAATTTGAAATTCTTTCTATATTTTAAACGTTTGCCAACACTGACTAAAAAATTATTGATGTGATATTTAGAAGTGTCCGTTATGCAAAATAATTCATCAACATTTATGTGCAAAATTATCTAGGGAATCTATTTTTTGTTTTCTATGTTATTATGTCGTCCATGCTATTTGCAAGTTTTTAGACCCTTTTTTGTGTTTGTTTGAGATATGTGATGTTTTTTGGAGGTTTGGGGGTGTGAGGGATGAATATTGATCGTAAATGCCTGACTAATATGTTTAGAGTGTATATTTGGGTCAGTAGCTTATGATTTATTATGTGCTTCAATTAATTTTTGTTTTGCTAGTGCGAAATGATCAAATTAGTCGGGTAGTTGATTTATATGCTTTGTATACTTAACGTTAACTGTGTCAGAGGACAAAATTTTAATATATTGAAGCTATTCAATATGTGAGATGAGGTGTTTAGATTATTTCTATGTTGATCAAAAATTCACACCAATGAAGGCCAATAATTCAGATTCGCCAGGGTTTGCTACTATTTGCAAGTCATCAATGTAATCCTTAGAATTGTGCCTAGGTGCAAATTAAATCAGCAAGATTTATCTATTTGTGTCATCTTTGGTCATAATTTAATATCTGTTATATGTTGTGGTGTATTTTTTTACCATTGCAAGATAATCGCTTCCTGGTATCATTATGTGGTCTTATTATATACTGTAGGGTATTTTTAGCCATTGCAAGATAAGTACTTCCTGTCGTAGAGAATCAAAGAACCATCTCTATGAGGTCGGGGATAATCAAAGTAATATGTAAACATGTTATTTATAGTGAGAGAAAATAGAGAGAGGGTGGAGAAAGATAAACTTTATTAGTGAGATAAATAAGAATGGTAAAGTTGTTACAATTTTCCACACCCCTCATGGAGATTCATGAGGGTATTTATAGCCAAAACATGACCTAACTATCCCAAGTACACATTATTAGTCCATGTGTTGTACGCAATGTCCATAGTTAGTCCAATCCACGTGTAAGGTGCCATATTCATTTAGAAGCGTTTCTAACAATCTCCCTCCAAGATGGCGCCACACGTAAATTGGTTACAATGTTTTTCTACAAGCAAAATAAAGTAAATACAATAATAATGAAGTCCAATATTTCTTCAAATCATCTTAAATGACATTGATCTTCTTGAATACTCTAGCTTCATTTCTTAAGCTTACAGACGAACACACTGTAGTGGTCTAGTTGGGTTATTACTCCCTCCCATCTAGTAGGCTTTTTCTCCCTCCCAAACAGACAACCCTGGGACTGATGAAAATTCAAATCACATGTCTTGAGCCATACAACCTCCTCCAGCTAGACTTCAAACTAAAAAAACTCAATGTGAGAGATATGTTCGAGAAGAAAGCTGTCTTCAACATTAACTCACTTAGGATGCAACACAGTTTTTAAGATAGATTAAATAAGCCCCGATGTACACATGTTATCTCGAAAAATATCAAGATAAAGATCACACCAAATGTCTACACATTTCTCCCTCCAGGATGATGACCATACTTTAGAAATCATTATATACATGTGTACACATTTATCCCTCCAAAATGATGACTATGCTTTGGGAATCATCATATACATGTGTACATCTCATAATTGTATCAATTCAATAGCATCGTAAACGCGTAATTTCATAAGCAATACCCTGTGAGAAGATGTCAGTAATTACTCTCTTTACTAAACTCTCTTGATGACCACATATGGATATAGCCTGATAATACGAACCCTAGAATGAAGCAAAATCCCCCAGGCTTGTTACTTAATCTTGTACTATTCGTGTGATGAAGAACGGTGTACTCAATACCCCAAACACAAAGTATAACAACTACTTGAACCTCTTAAAGTATCCTCAACTACGTGAGACACTGAGTACTACAATGTAACTCCATAAAGTGATAGCTACTTTTTAGGTATAAAGAGAAAGAATCACAAAAGCAACTATATATGCAAGTCTTCATCACTATCTATATATGCCCGAACAAGTCATCTTTGTTGAGGAGAAAAAAAGAATCAAGGACGAACTAAGTACACTCCCCGTGAAATACTACTTTAATCCAAAGTAAGTAATATCGTACAAAAACCCATGTAGTCATAAAATATCTAAAACTAGCCTTAATGGTGAAGATGAATCTTTGATAAGGATTGTTTTAGCGATAAGTGGTATGTTTGTTTTGATTGATGGTTTTGGTTTAAGGATTTTATTATTATGATCATTATAGGAAACATTCTTTGTTGTGCTGTAAGAGGATGATGGTGTTGGTGAAACATTGTATGGATTAAGGTTTAGAAATTGTTTCCCTTATTTTATTAAAGCACTAGAATGACCCATACTTATCTCTCCCTAATACATGTTTTGTCTTGCCTTGTATGAGTCATGAAGTCTTGTCATGCTTGAGTAACAATATGTCGTTGTACTTGACATAATCTTACCGTGTACCCCATGGATTATCTCGCCATAACCTTGACATTATCTCGCCATAAGAAATCAACATTATCTCATCTTGGAAGGGTTATAATATCGCCGTGTACACCTACTATAATCTCACCGTAGCTTCACATAATCTTGCCGCGATCACTATTTCATTATCCTTTTTGAATCTATTATCTCGTCGTGTCTTTTGTCATTTCTAGCAATGTATCATCTTGAATAATCTCGCCATAGTACATATGTTACTCGTATTATTCCATGATTCTAGGGTTTGGTGTAATCCTCCTTTATCTTACCATTTTGAACTCATTGAAATCATTATTTTGACATCAAGGAAGCCACGAACACCCATTTTACAAGTAGTTTTCAAAAGATTTGACCCACAAGACTTCAAAAACACTTGTATACTATAATTCTAGACAATTTTGAATCACATAAACACAACAAGAACGATTCAAAAACTACTAAAATCCTTAAAATCCCAAAAACCATGCGTATTCTCTTTTTAGCACAAAACATCGATAAAAATGCCTCAAAACTCATTGTTACTTATGCAATACAAGATAACAAGGTATAAAAAGAAGAGAGTTTGAAGCTTTATAAGAAAACTTCAACCAAAAACAAAAACTTTATTTCGCCATGATGAGCACATGAGTTTTTCCACATAAAAACTTATTTTTGATCGAATTTTCCAAACAAACATAACATAATCACCCCTGAGGAGCTCTGATATCACTTGTAGAGCATCAAAGAACCATCTTCGAGAGGTCAGGGATGATCAAAGTAAGATGTAAACATGTGATTTCTAGTGAGAGAAAATAGAGAGAGGGTGAAGAAAAGATAAACTTTATTAGTGAGATAAATAATAATGGTAACGTTGTTACAATTTTCTACATACCTCATGGAGAGTCATGAGGGGGTATTTATAGCCTAAACAAGACCTAAATATCCCACGTACACATTATTAGTCCCTGCGTTGTACGCAGTGTCCATAACTAGTCCAATTCACGTGTAAGGTGTTATCTTCATTTAGAAGCGCTTCTAACAGTGGTCAGTAGTCGTTGGCTTATATGTTGTGTATAAGTTAGGGTGATAGTTTTTTGCTTTATAGGTGTTCTTTATAGAAAAATAAATTAATTGTTATATACTAATACATGGTCCTAATTACTTATTTTGTATCTATAAATTATTTTCATCATTACTGATTTCATACATGCTATTAATTAAAATAGAAAACTTAGTTTTTATTTGTTTGATCGTCTAATGTATGCACATGGTATGTTTTTTTCCCATTGTCATGTTGATTTGTTGCCTTATATTTTGGTTTCTGAAATGAGATTTATATATTACGGGTAAAGTTATTAACGAGTTTTTCTTTTTTTTGGGATATACATAATACTTCTGCTAAAATTCATAATGTTGAATTGAGATGATTGAAAGAAACCGATATAAAGGTCTTACGACGTGCTTGCAGGAGGATTACGTTACAAATTCAATGCCAAGCTAAACGGATTCTTGCAACGTTATAGTTAAAGTAAGCCTCCTATAAGTTCCAAGTGCCTTATCCGAGGTAAATTTTCCAGAGTGATTTTAGATAAAGTAATATACGCAAATGCAGCAATCTTATTCGTATGAAAAAAGTTAGTTTTCAAATTGCAGTTCCATTATTTGGATATGATAGCATGCTAATATTATAAGAGACTAACATTTTAATCCAATTTTGACAGATTATTCATTAATTAGTTGTTAGATGTTTTTGCCTGTTATTTACCGAATTTGATATTCGAATACATCACTAATAAGCAATGTATGCCAAGGCATACCATACAGGTAAAAAAAGTTTGCATCTATTCCAGACTATTTGGCATTCAACGGGAAGGAAAATTAGTGTCACGTGGTGCAAGACAACACTTAATATTTCCCGGCCTAAAAATGTATTGTTATTACGCTATAAGCCATTGGTTTTAATGTAGTGTAATTTTGTTGGTTCTCAGTGACTGCAACCATATCAGGATGTCTTAAGAGTTTTGAGTTGAAGATCCCAAACTATAAATGCACCTTCTTTAACCAACGATATAATAAAGGTTATCAAAGAAATAAGTGGCGACACAGATGAAAAGAAGGTAATAGAAGAAAACCAAGTTTTCAGGCTTCATGCATGGTTTGCGTCAACTTTCTTATATTGCAGTTCTCGAAGTCACAAATCATGCCCGTTGTATGCTATTTGCCTTTGGAGTTTTAAGATAAAATTTGTGATAGCTGTTAAAATATTCATCTTTTTAATATCAAATTTCTCTCATTTATAGCATATTAAATAGCAAAAACGTATATTTTTAAGTGCATATACCATTAAAAATTATTATTTATTATTGTAGGCATGAAGCGAGAATATTTGAGCAAAAGTGCAGGATCTTCAACATTTATTGAAGATTATTAAAGCCCGAGATAAAAGCCCGAAGATAAGCCTAGGTCAGGCCCAAAATTGAACCCAAGCTGAGTCCACTTTCTAAGCCACATCAAGTCCAACAAGAAAACACTAAGCCCTTAACTAATTAATACTAGGCCCAAGCCCAAAATTGTGTTTCTTTTGTTATATGGATATAACCTAAGACAAGAGGGAAAAAAAGACAGCCGACACTCCTCTTGAGGAGTCAGTCCACACATATATTCCATCCAAGTTCCAACGTCTCGGTTATTATTTTTATGCTAGCAATTGTTTCTTAAATCTTTTGTAGTCAACTGTTATATTTTTCTTTTATTTACTTTGTGCAAGAGTTAAGCAAATCATACTTTGTTTTTTTATTTTAGTTTTAAATTTATGAATCAATATTTTAGCTTAACAATTCAGCACTTTTTTCTTTTTTCGATTCCAGCACTTCTATTTTAATTTTGAATGGTTCATTTTGTATTACTTAATGTCAAGCTCATATTTTTATTTATGCCTTCGTTTTTTTCACTTTTGTCAAAAAGTAAGTTGGTCTCAATTCTTAATCAATTTGTTTTGGTCTCGTGAAACATGTTTTCACTTAAACTATAGTTATTTTGTGATTACTTTGCACTAATTCATGACTTTAATACAATAAGTTAATATGTAGTGTTTAAGGGAATTTAGTATAAGCTTGTGGTGATTAAGGAGTAGTTAGCGGGTTTAATGGAGGAGCTTACGGATGGGGTTTTAAAGCTTATAGAGCGGATCTCGTCTTGCTATTTTTACATATCCCGTATCATTCGGTTATCTCTACCCTTTTATCTTTTTAATTCTAGTATGTTAATTTTTATTATAATGTTTGTTAGTTTTATTATTAGTTTACTTTTAGTTGATTTTATGTTAGAGTAGTTTTATTGATGCTTGTTTAGGCAATGTTTACTTTTAGTTTAGATGATTGATATTGTTGCGTTTTAAGATTGTTAAGTTAGATTTTACCTTTAAGAATTGAATAGCATAAGATTGCATGATTTGAGGTGGTTAGTTTTGGAGACCTTCAAGCTAGCTTTTCGATTATCATTAGGGTTGTACAAATGAGAACTCGGAGTCTAGCCACTTAAGATATTCAATCGTCAAATATGTTATTTAGCTTACAATTTTAGGATATGGCATATAGTTATTAGGAAACAGTTTTGGACAACTTCAGGTTGGTTCCTTAAGTAGCTATCGAGTCGGACAAAATGAGACCTCTGAGTTTGACCTTGTTATTTCCCGCCAAACAATATTAATTATTTAAATTGAAAGTAATCTTCTCTAAACTTGCATTATCTTTTGATTTAGGTTTGCTTTAGGTTTTTATCCTTAGTTATATTAATTTAGTTTAAAAAAAAACCTAAAACCCTCTTTTACTAAGCATCAAACGACACTCGATTGACGGACCTCAATTCATCACTCCTTTAGAACGACAACTCGAGAGATCAATACTTTCTAAGATACTTAAGTATTTAGGTTTGTATCTATATCTTTCTATCCCTTTAATAAATAAACTTTTGGTGTGCTTCAATGACTACATCAATCCGTGACAAACAATTGAACAGGAATTGCGAGGTCAAGAATCTAAAATACTGAATCGCATTGATGTTCCCAACTTGCAAGGCGTTAAGCGTTGATTAAATGGCTTAACATGTCATTCGTATATGTTGTTGTCACACATAGTGGGTATGAACGACGTATCAAGTGGTCTAAGCTGCATTTTACGTCTCTCCAACTGGGATCATCAATCTAATTTAGTATTTTCATATTCCTTGTCTAACAAATTTCAGTCAGATTTTGGTATTTCAAATCACATGGTTGTTTGGTTATCAAAACTATATTTCTCATAGCAAGATTTCTTACTATCTTAGTGTACATTGTCATGAAAATATGGTATATTACAAGGTTGTTTACCTTTGGATATTTTCCTTGTAAGATATTTTCCTACCAACTTACAAGGAAAATATGGAATTGTAACTTTGAAAATAAATATATATCAGACAAAAATAATGAGATATTAGGCTCTGTAGCAATGCGTGTTCACCTAATACCTTGTTTTGGACATTACTTGGTTCGCTATAATGATTTGTTTGTTCGATGACCGAATGTCATAAACTATAACCATGTTTTGCAGCCATTGTGGTCACTGATACATGCGATGAATGACTTTATAGCTTGGAACTGCAATGACTAGTAACATTTATGTATGATGCGCTTTATAGATATTAGTTGATGGATATCCTGTTTATTTTGGACTAACTGGTTATTTATTAGATTTGCTAATATTTTTTGTTAATGCAGGATTGATGCAAATGGAATCAGTGGAAGGCTTAGAAACTTGTGTCAAATTTGGTTCCAACAATGCGTATGTAAATGAATTTTAAAAAGCCTTGAGGGTACTTGATATATGCGGAAAAACTAAAAAGGTATGTTTAGATATGGGTATCTTTCGTGTTGGTTTAAGGTTTAGGTTTTAGAACCGACTTATAAATAACGTTCAACCTTACATGTTGTCATTTAAATCAATATTCTATAAACTGGTGTTACGATGTTGCCTTTACGTTATGAGTATGAAAAATGAAACAAATCTTCGTATTCAAACATTTTTAATCGAATAGGCAGGTCTGCGAATAACTGTATTTTGTCATGCCATTTATACTAGCATGATTGTGGTGGGTCTTTCCTCTTTTTTTGTCATTTCGCAATCCCCAAAGCTGCATATTTATGACCTTAAATGCCATTAGTCTTTTTGAATATATAACAACAACAATACCCAACCTCGTAAGAACAAGGTATGGGGGAGGTAAAGTGTAGACATATCATACCCCTACTTTAGGGAAAATCTTACGCTGCGTTCTCGAGTGTAGTTTTGAGGGGAAAAGAAAGTAAATGATAGGAAACATACAACTTTTTATGTTCTTGAGTTTCTTTAGTAAAGAAAGGAAAGTGATTGTAGAGGAAACTGGAAGGAAATTTTATAGTAAAACTTTCCGTTCATATTTGGGCGGATTTGAGGGGAAAGTGACTGAAACTTTTAACTTTTATATAGAAAGACAAACTTGCCCTTCTTCTCTAATTGAAGATGTAAGAGTATAAAAGGATAAATACGTAACTTTGCAATCTTTTTTTACTATATAATATAAAAATAATTATCGACTCCTTTACTTTCTTTTGCTTGGGCACAAACTCGAGAACACAAATGAAACTAATAACTTCCTTTCCTGATTATTCCCTTTCTCTTCTTTTTCTTTATTTTCTTTACTAAAAACTCAAGAACTAAGCGTTAGAGTAGGGAGACTGCTTCCAAAAAGACTTCTGGCAGGTGAAAAAGAGAGTAAAAGTGCTCAAGAATGTGAGGAAGAAAGAACAATAAGAGATTCATGAATAGAACCACAATGAAAACATATAAAGGCAAGCAGGCAAATAGAAAGCACACGACATAGAAATCATAGACGCAAATACACATATAACGCAAGGAAAGTATAGCATCAGATAAAAGGAACGAGCATAGGAGAAACGAAAAAAATACTACTAATAGCAAGGAAGTAGAAACACAAGCAGGAATATTGTGACTACTCACAATTTTGGGTCTACATTTATTTATAAATTTGAAACATTTTACTTTGAAAACGTGAATACTTGATTTAACGTATAACCGTTAGGTTATCCCACGTACAACAAGAAATGACTTTGAACGTATTCCGACTCTAAAATAAGTTTAATCTACACATAACAAGTATGTTATTATCATCATGAGCATATTTTACAATTCATATGCATACGGTTTTGAAACTTTTACGTAAGTCATTTAAACTTGCACCATATTGCATGCATGCATACACAAACTACCCAACACTTCATCATCTTTCTTATATATACCCACATACACTTATACACTAAATTTTTTTAAGTAAAACATCCCCCCTATGTTACTTAACCTCCCCATATTGTATAAGAAAACATATGCTTTAGGCCTTGAAATTCAACATTACCTCTTAAGTGTTTAAACCAAGCCAAAGTCACATGTAACCCCCCCTTTTTTATTTCTTTATCGACAGGCTCTACAAGCCACACCATAAGAATCTAACCTTTATTTCCCTAATTGTCTTTACATTAACCTGTGATGCCTAAAACAAGTCTTCAACTATCGTAAAATGCCTTATAAGAAGATACACTTTACTAGTCACTTTTCCTCAATAAAAAAGAACACACTGTAACACGCCCAAAATCAGGTCATAGTACAATAAACAAGATATAGGAGACGACCTCAAAAGATATGTTTAAACAAAGTTTCATTCGATGCCTTGCAAAATATCAGAGTTTCCACATTTGGTCCCATAGTTTTAAAAATGTCTTAAACCTCCAACACACATATATAAACAAGAGCTTCACCATTTCAAAAGATGACATATTTTTTTAAAAGTTAAGGGTGCATCGAATATAAAATAATCAGAATTCCTTCGGCTTGATATCCAACACGGCTCCCGTCCAAGAATCATACTTTAACACATGAGATTAAAACATGCTAAAAGTTAACAAAATTGTTGAGTGAATTCATAGGTTTATCAGTAAAAGTATGGACCACAAGATTTAAGTAGTGTAGACAAGAGAAACGAATTCACCAAGTCTAAAAGAAATATGTATTATTGCTCTAAGCTCATGACACCGAACCTTAACAGTATGCAAACCCCAATCAGGTTTGTGCCCCATCAAAAAGTAGGATGTTCTGCCCAACACCCAAGTGTTATTATTTCAAATGTTAAATGCGTCCGTTGGTTGGTATTAGTTGTTGCGTACCCGGACGGGGATTGTCAGTCCCAATAGATCTATTCACAACACTCACGTTTACTACAATAGCAATTAACGGCTCATGATAAAGGGGACTTAATTGGCAGTAGGTACTTAGGCAATAATAATCAGGAAATAGCATACAGTTTCAAAAGTACTTGTGTCCAATGTGTAAATCAAGCATGTAATCTCACCCCGTAGAGTTTGTAAAACAAGTAAGTAGAAAAAGGGGCTATGAACTCACCTTATGCGAAACGGCAAAATCAAACAATATAAACGCTGAAATAAGCCAAACACTCCTAAAAGCAACCTAAAATAAATGGCGCAACTTACTAAAATGAACCAATACTCACGCAAAAGAAAATGTAACAAAAGAAAGTTTTT
>BQNB010033054.1:0-52656 GCA_026074375.1 Tanacetum coccineum | reverse complement strand
TATATATATATATATAACTAAAATACCAATTACAAAATAATATAAGAAGTTGCTGCTTATTGATTTGTAACGAGTGTTAGGGGAAAGGACTAACGGGGTTAGGCTCGTTTTATTAGGTCAAAGGTATGTGTAATTAAGCACATACTAAGCTTTAAGGAGAGCAGCTTCAGCTTTAGCTTTATTCTTCTCAAGTTCTAGTTTATGCTTTTGAGACTGGAGAACGAGGACCTGGTTGGTAAGCTCCTGAATTTGAGAAGACTGACATGAGGATTTAGGAACTGAATTGTCTTCAGTTTCATCATTTCTAGCAACATGAATTTCATCTTCCTCGTCTTCATCAGTATCATCAGCAACAATAACATGATCTTCAGGTGAATCCAGGTCTTTGAAGCTAGATTGCACATGTGACACCAGCTTTGCAAGATCTTCCAACTTGATTGAGCTGGAGGTTTCTTCCTCAATTTGTCTAGCAACCGAGCTGGCCCCTTTTCCTATTATTGGTTGAGTGAGGACAGTTTTCAACCCTTCACTAACAGATTTGGTTTGGTCTGCAAGAACATATGGGTCAGTACCTGCCAATAAATGATCATATGAAGTGTTTTTGGTTCCTTCATTCATACCCTGTTGTTGAGGTACAAAATCACTAGGAGCAGAATTTCCAGGATCAGCTTCAGTTGTGGAAACTGCTGAAGCATTATTTACTAATGCATACTCAGAGTGAATAATGAAAGATGTTGAAAAAATAGGATCATTTAGATTGAATGCTGACATACCACTACTAAGCTGAGGGTCAGCTCTTTCTTCACTGGTGACCCCTAAAGAGGTTGGCCCACCAGTTGCTTGTTGTTCATCTTTATGCATTTCAAGGATAAAAATTGAGTGTAAAGGACAGCTTTTCCCTATGTTTCTTGTTTAGTTTGATGATGATGCCAATTGGATGTTATGTATTTGTGAGAAGTTTTAGGGTTTGTTTTTAACATGTGTGTAAAACTTTGTATTAAATGCAAGTCATCACACATGCTTTTGACACCTGGAACAGTGTACAACCGTCTGTGCACTGTTAAGTAGGTGAGAGAAAGGGTGAGGTCATTCGAACGTTTAAAATTTATCTTTTAATAAAAAAATTTAATTAGTTAACTTCTTTTGGAAGAAGTTTCATAATAGAATTATTAATTTTGAAAATCATTTTTGTATTTTTAAAATTGACCTTGTGATTGATATACGGAGCTGAACTAGCTTTAGGTTTGGTGTTTAGTTATGCTGAACATATATTGGTGATTTTATCAACATACATACTCCAGTGAAGGCGACAAAACCACACATACTCATGCAAACCCATGAATGAGACATATGTGATTGCTCAGTTACTTCACTCGAGAATGCTAAAGAGTTAGATCAAAAATTTTGAAACTAAACTGAAGAAAGTAAATTAGTTTTGTTTAGTTCTTGATGTGTCCAATATCAAGGCTCTAGTGAAGGCGACAAAACCACGCATGCTCATGCAAATCCATGAATGAGACATGTGTTATTGCTCAGTTACTTCACTTAAGCAAGTTAAAGGTTGCATATAGAAGCTGAATTGACATTTTAACCTATGAAATATTGTCCAGCTTTGTATTAAATAGCTAAACCTACAGTTTTCTTTAGTTGCTACTGAAGGTTCAGGTTCAGGTTTTTGTATTATGTGTTATAGAATTACTTAGTATCTAACAATCAATCTTTTAAAAGTTAGTTCATCACAATGGTCTCGTGAAAGTTTTAGCAGATTCAGCAAAAAATAGTTTGTGTTTTCTGTACTCTAGCATGTGATTTGCTTTGTATCTTGTCAAGATGAGAATTTATTTTGAGATTCGCTTACTGTTGGTTACATTGTAATCCAACATTGAGATCAGGTCCTAACTTGTTAGGGGGTACCATTACTGATGGACCATTTATGTCATACTTTTTAAGCAAATCCTTGGCATAATTTTTAGTTGATTGATGATTAGATCAAGAGTTATTGCCTTATGATTACAATGCTAGATTCATCCCTTATTGGAAAGGATTGGATTTCTATCATGTACTGAAGTATCTTCCATCTGAAGAGGATTAGTGTTCTGAGTTCTGAATGTCTTCAGTATGTGAGGTTGTCTTCGATGGATTTTTTGATTAGTTTGAGTGTTAATACTAATCGTATGTTAAGAATTCATCAAGGTTATATATAACAGATGTTCATTTTGACGATTTTGGTTAGACTGGATTTCTGCTTTAATAACAGTTGATTTATCTTTCATAAAGTTTTATGAAATATTCTTAGTTGTTAAAAGCGTTTTCAGTGGTCATGCTGTGGAGCACTGACACCTTCTTTTCCACTTTAATCCTAAACAATATATTTAGCATTATAACTGATTCGACTGAAAGCTAAAGATTTGTAGATTAGACTTCTTTTTATAGTACTTTATTATGAAAAAGTATACCTTTATTTTTACATAACCTATGACTTTCAGTGATGTATGTAGACCTTCTTCATATAATTACTTTAGGTTTTGGTTATTCCCATATTTATGTGTAGGTAATCTTGTCATTTATCGATATGCTTATGAGCATCCATTGTTCCTTAAAAGAGATATTGAGTTCTTGATGGTACATTGGCCACGCAAATAGAGATATCAAGATGGTAGTTGCTTAGAAACCCACCTTTTAGTGGAGTCTTGATCTTGATGATTCAAATTTACTTGTTTTAAGAGTCTCAGCTTTCTTAGCTTGGGGAGCCTCTCTTTTTCTAAACCACTTAATGTCATTGTGATCAGTTGTGGTAAGAACATTGCTACCACATGTTTCACAGTTCTTTGTGACATGTTAAGGGTTTCTAGGTTTGATTCCTCTTCGTAGAGAAATAATCCTGCTATGACCATGAGTATCATGATCATAGCTTCCACATAACTCACATGTGGGATAGTATATACAATCATCAGACTGATGATCATTATACCCACAGTGTATGCAGAAAGGAAAAGGTATTGCTAACCTTAAAGATCTGGATCTTGAGGAGGATTCACCTTGGCCAGTGTGATGCTGATGTATCTTCATGGAAGACATGAATTCAACATGATCACATGTTCTGTGATCAGTTCTTTTGCACTTTTTACAAAACAAGACTTGATAACAATTCTCAAAGAGATGATTGTTGTGTCCACATAGTTCATAATTCATTTTGAATTGAGTTTTTTATTTGTTTTGAAGTGCATTAGGATGAACCTGTATAGAATTCTTGTTTCTGGAGTAAGATGACTTATCCTTGCTAATTTGTAATTTTAATTCCTTAAGTTCTTTCATTACAATAGCCAAAGGAGGGCCATCTTCTATTTTCACATTTTTTAACTTACCAGCAGGAGCTGCATTAGTTTTTGAAACTAAAATGCTTATGTTACCCTTAGCAGGAGCTGAGGATGGTTCATTAATGATGACACTTTTTAAGATTTCAACTTTGAATGTTGAATTTGACTTTAAAATTGATTTGATAGTCTTTGGTCCATAGACAGGTTCAGCACCAGCCAGCTTCTCCAGTGGAGGAAGAGGGGTGCTATAGACTGAAGATTCATCAGCTGAATCATAATCAGTCACTGAAGAGTCAGAGATAGCAACTGAAAGATCAATCGTGTTTCTTTCTGACTCTTCTGATGGCACCTTATCAGTATCATGATTTGGCAGAGTAGAATTTTCAGCTTCAAATAACCTAGGTTTATTACTGGTGGTAATAGACATATTTGAGTTATCTACTGAAGATTTTATAAATATCAAGTCTTTTTGCCTAGAACTGGAGGTATCTTCAGTGAGTTGGTCAATTCCTAAGATTTTCTTCTTTTGAGTGGGAATTTGTTCACTGATACACTGATTTACTTTATTAGAACTGTTTAGCCATGTTTCTGTAATAGATGTTAGATCTTTCAGTTCATTTCTTAAGTTTTGATTCTCCTTGAACATCTCAGTGTTTACATGCTGCATGGTAAAAAAATCAAGTTTTGCTTGTTTTAATACCAATAGCTGTTCTTTGCATGTATTCAGTTCTTGAACAAGATTTATATGTTTTGACAAAAGATTGTTTCTTTGTTCTTCAACATAGTTTAGATCAATACACAAATAATCTAGAAAGGATTTTCTATCATCATTATCTTCTATTTCAAGAAGAGTGTGTACCTTTTGTATAGAGATCTTAACCCATTCACCATTGTTGGCACTTTCTTTGCCTACGGAGTCTCTTTCTTCATCAGCAAGTTCCATAAGAGCTTTGACTTCAGTTTCTTCATCTAATGACATTTCTTCTTCATCCCATTCATACGTTTTAGCAATGAGACCTTTGTTTTTACCCGAGGATGACTTGGGAGCTAAAGCACTAGAACTGAGGAGGGCTAATTTAGCTTTGACTTTGTTGTATTTGGCTTCAAAGTCGTTGGTATGCTTCAGTTCAAGTTTGTGCTTAGACGAATGGAGAAGTTTTGTTTGAAAAGGTGACTGATATGAAGGAACTAATGTTTTTGAAAAACAATCTCTAGTAAAATGACCTTTCCCGCCACATTTGTTGCATTCAGTTTGATCAGTTGCTTTTGCACCACTAAACCTTTGAGTGCCTTTTTTAAAGAATCTTCTAGATTTGGCTAAAAGAGATCTTCCTTGGTATTCTTCTTCAAGGTCATTCATGTATTCTTGACTGCTTCTTGCATCATCTTCATCATCAGGACTATCTTGAAAGTCCTAGACAATAGGGGTGGAGATGAAAGCAGTTGATAGTGGAGTTGCAGAGACAAGAGTTTTCTCTTTATTAGCCTCATAAATACTGTATATAAGGTTTTTTTTCATATTTGAGTTTACCAAATAGAGAAGCAAGCTCAGATTCTTTCACATGATTTGTGTTTCTAAGACTTTGGCAAAAAGCTAGCCACTTCTTTGGTAACCCATTTATAAAACCAGTATTTATTTCAAGCTTTGAAAGTTTAATGCCATCATTTACTAATTCATTCATTAAAGCTTTATATCTGGTGAAATTTTGTGTTAGAGTTTCACCTTCTTTGAATTTGAAGGTGTTATAACACAATTTTAGGTCCATAACCTTACTTTCTTTCACATCAGATAGGCCCTCACGATATAGTATCAGGTCATCCCAGGTAGATTTAGCTGTTAAACAGTTTATGACAGAGTTCATCTGGTCATCTGGAAGTACAGAGATGATGAGACTTTTGAGTCGCTGGTCTAAGTTAGCAACATTTCTCTCATCTGCTAACCATTGTACTTCAAGCTTCCTTTGACCAGCTGCCATGGGGATATAGGAACCATTTTTTATGATATTTTCAAATTGGGGTTCAATACCAATGATGTGGCACATGAACCTTTTTTTCTAATTTGTGAAATTTGCCACCTCTAGTAGAATAGCAGCATTTAACTGGCCACCCCCTATATTCAAGAGTTTGTGGTACTTCTATTGCCATGGTAATAGGATCTTGATTTTAAAATTCTTTTGAGCAGTTTATAAAACTTTAAATAGGATTTTACAAACCAGAAGACTCCGATACCACTTGTTGTTCTCTTTGAATGTGATATAAGGTTTATCAAGTTAAACTAATCACATATCATGACAACAAAGTGAGTTTATATATATATATATATATATATATATATATATATATATATATATATATATATATATACTAGCCTCAGGCCCGTCCGTTGGACGGGTTCCTTTAAGAAATTGTTTAGGGATTATTAAATGGATTTAAATTTTATAAAGAAATTGTCATGTTAAGTTATAGTCGATTCAGGAGGTGTGGATATTGCTTATACTATCCGGAATGTTAAAGTTTATGTACACTTGATAAAACAAACATCGGCAAATAAAAAAACAAAAGGACTTTAATTTATAACAAATTGGATATATGTTTCATCAAAATAAAAATAAAAACATGTTTTTACCCTTAAAATATACTAAAAAACTTTCAAATGACATTAATATAAAGTGATTAAATAAGTAACAAAACATTATATGATGTGACTTTTATCAGATATGATATGTTTATACCTATGTATGCAGTAATATTATAATGAAGAACATATCATATGTTTGATCAACTACAACTTTCTACATCTCCACTTTAATTTTCTAAATGATCAAACACAACATAAAATAATAAAATAAAAAAGATGGAGTAGCCTAAAAGGGAATGTTTTTAATAACGCGTGTTACACTTACAGGTTTACCAGGCCAAACATGGCAACTTGTGGTTCATTCGGTTCTAATGGTTTCTTGTACACCAATACTTATAATAAATAAGCTTATAAGACTTTATTGAGTGTTTAGATTAGCTTCTGATAATTAAAGATAGACTAAGGTGTTTTGAATAACTTATGCCGATAAAATGATCAAATTAGCTTATAAGTCCAAACCCTCCCATATAAGTTAAAAGGAAATAGCTTTATAAAAAAACCCTATATGAGCTCATATGCCCCAGCTTATAAGCTCATCCAAACACCAGGATGAACTTGTTTTTGCTAATCTAGATAATAAGCACTCTAAAAAATCTAAAACAAATGCGTCTTGAGCCTTAACTTTCCGGGTAAAAGCGTTTATCTTTCACAATATTGTAGTAGATACACACATAAGCATTTACTAATACATGAATATTCAATACAGATTAAGGTTTACACATTATCCTTAGTCAAGGATTATTATACAATTTGACTGTTAGTTACTACATAAGTGTAAAACTTACAGTTTAGGCAAGACTTTTTGCCCATTTAATCTAAGAAACTTGGTAGTCGAATCCCAGTTCAAGAAAGCTGCTATATGATGGAGTGAAAGTGTCAAAGACTGTCTCAAAGCTTTGCCTACAACAATTGCTTTATTCTCCAATTTTATCGTGCAATCGTGACATGCAAACCTCTATGTTGCCTTTGGTTGCATAAGGAATGTCACATCAGCAGCTGCAACTAATCCAGACCGTTACTTGTGCTTGTCTACGGCGCTGCAAGATACCGATAGCCCTTTTTTATAAGCATAAATGTAACAAAATGAAATGCTAAAATAGTGTTCATATTTGCTTAAGCTCATTTTTTTAAATATATAAAACACTTTTAATCCAGTAAATATAAGTGAATTCACATACCTTCCTTATGCTCTTCGCCTCTTCCTACTCAGCAACTTTTACAGTTTTACCTTTGTTAATACAGAAATAAGGTCACACGGATTATTGGAGCTCAACGCATGCTTTTGGAGCAATTTCAAGTGCTGCCTCGTCATCTTCTTATAGTGGGTCATTCGCGTTTTGGCAGAAGCCTGCATTTGGTGGTATTGAATCAACTCCTACATCAAGTCCTATTGGAAGCTCATTTGCACAATCACAACCTGCTTCTAGAAGCAGCCATGTAGTTTATTCTACTTTTGATATTGATTTCATCTTGTAATTTTTTTAAAAACCCAAAAAATCAAACAACTAACAGAATGCGATTTAAATTGCTTCAATTCTAGGACATACATAGTCGAAAATAATAAAATCATTGGATAACTATAAATACTCCAAAAACGTACCTGAACATGGTGTTGTTTTTTCTCCATAAACTCATAACTCAAAACCAAAAAACAAAAACAATAAATCAGCTAACTTGCACCATGGCTGCACATAAAAGTTGCAACTGCATGAAGATATAAAATATCTAAATCAGCAATTGTCAACCACTCCTCCATCTTCTTCTCAGCATTTACATGCCTATATGACTTATACTTTTACCCTTAAAACTTTGTTTTGTTGCCGCTAATACTTATCTAAGTAAAAAGGATAATATGTTCAACAAAACATTATAAAGTGATCACTGCGGCAACAAACAAATAATTATTTTAAAAATGCAAATCCAAATACACCAAATAGGTATAAGTTGACTGGAAAGTGTAACGTGTTGCTTAAGGATTGGTTTGGACCAGGTTTTATTCATGCTAAAGTTTGGATATCAGATTCTCGACATGTTTCTGTTGGATCTACTAACAATGACTCGAAAGCTTTTACTCAGGTAGCTTATGCGCAAGGCAATTCAGTATGTGGCATAGTACCGATTAAGTCGTTCTAAATAATAGGTTTAATTTATAGGTGAAGGAAATTGGAATATATCTAGTTGACTGTCCAACAGTAGCGAAACAACTGAAGATCTATTATAACAATCTATTGACACTCGAAACTTTAAATTATTCAGATTAGACAAGAAATATATGGGATCAGCAATCGCAAATGAGTAGAACAGTACCTTGTTGGTCACATTTCGTAACATAACTTTTTTGAGAAATACTTGAGTATGAATCACATGGATTGGAATTAACTTCTTCACCCTGCAGTAGACGAATACATAATCAAAGTTAAATTAATGTCAGCAGGTTGCAAACTTGCATATTTTTATACCTGCAACATGCATAGTGATGTCCCACACCGTTTGAGGGTAGGAGTGAGAGGGGGAGGGGGGGAGGTGTGAAGGAGAGGGAAGGAGGAGAGGAGGGGGGAAGGGGAAAGAAGGGGGGGGAAAGGGGGGAGGGAGAAAGAGGGGGGTAGAAAAGAGGGAAAGGTAAGGGAAGTAAAAGGGAAAAAGGGGAGTGTGAGGGGAGGAGAGGAGAAAGGGGGGGGAGGGAGAGGGGGGGAAGAGGGGGAGGGGAGGTGAAGGGGAGGAGGGGGGATGAGGGGGGGGGGAAAAAGGGGGGGGGGGAGGAAAAAAAGAGGGAGGGAGAGGGAGGGGAGGGGAAGAAAAAGGTAGGGGGTGGGAGGGGATGGGGGGGGAGGTAAAAGCTAGGGGAGGATGAAGTTTAACCATGGAGGTGTTTTAGGGGTGTCGTTTGGCGAAAACTATGAAAGGAGTTGGTGGTGGTTCCCTTCTTTTGGTTTGGAGATTTTCCTCTGTGTTGGTACAAGGGGGTTTAAATTCTCCCTCATGATCTCGTCCGTGTTTTTTCGCTACTTAACCAACTTTTCTCGCCCGTTTTTCGTGTTACCATTTTTTACCCTCTTGTTTTTCTTGTGTTTTTCCTTTTGAGTTCTCCCCCAAGTATCGTGCTCCTCCGCTTCTCCTTTCTTCCCTCTCAGTTTTCTTTTGTTTGTTTTTTTGTTGTCCTTCTAGTTGACTGTCCAACAGTAGCGAAACAACTGAAGATCTATTATAACAATCTATTGACACTCGAAACTTTAAATTATTCAGATTAGACAAGAAATATATGGGATCAGCAATCGCAAATGAGTAGAACAGTACCTTGTTGGTCACATTTCGTAACATAACTTTTTCGAGAAATACTTGAGTATGAATCACATGGATTGGAATTAACTTCTTCACCCCGCAGTAGACGAATACATAATCAAAGTTAAATTAATGTCAGCAGGTTGCAAACTTGCATGTTTTTATACCTGCAACATGCATAGTGATGTCCCACACGCTGGAAATCGACAGCCTAAAAGTTTACATCCTGGTTTTGCATCCTGATCCGTTCACTATAATATGAAAATTGACGCCTACTTTGGAGTAAACAAAAATAACAATATGAACAGGGATGTTTGTTATTCGGGATGTTTGGATGTTTGTTATTCCGGGATGTTTGACCAACAAAGTTTGTTAATATCTCTCTCTCACCAAAGTTTAGTGAGACTCTTTGAAGATGCTAACAAACATCTTGTTCTGGTCAAACACTATTCTGTAACAAACATCTCATAACAGTTGAAATCTTCAAACATCGCTAATAGGTTTAAACCAAAATATGCACACTAAGTCAGCTAACAAACATCTTATAACAAAATCTGCACAACTTTTATCATAAAAAAACAAACAGGGTTGTTTGGATATAAACTAATATTGTATCAAAAGTTTCAATAAATGGACATATGCAAACATTAAAGCACCATTACTATGCAATACATTAATTGCACCATTTATCACTCCTTTCAATATACAACGCAAACCAAAAATTCAAATAAATGGGCATATGAAAACTGTAACCTTGTGAATTGTTAAAATTCTTTTCCTAAGAAGAAGAACAGCAACTCAGTTTAGCACATGTCTCAATATATTGATTCCTACCATGTCTTAAAAAATGGTACCATTTATGGTTACCAACAAACGCATAATACTGATTCAAATCCACTAACATATTTGTTAAGTTTTTTATCGAAAGGATATTTAGATTATGTTAAATAATCAAGACATTTTCTTTGAGCTAATAGTTATGTCCCAAATAATGATAAGCACAAAGACTTTACCCCTTTATCATATAATAGTTAGTCCCAAAACCTTACCCATTACCACTTAAATTATCATCTTAAAAGTTAAAACATTACTCGATACAGCTAAGATCATGTACACATCCACCTTCATTTACTTTCCTTATAGACCAGACACGAACCAAGTCCTCACTAACCATGTTTTAAAAACTCACATATAAAAAATAGAGTACCGTAACACGGCAACTGATAGAATGTGTCGTATTATTAGAAGACATCCTGAAATAAACTGCATCAAATAATGATAAAATGTGGAAATGATAGGGCTACTTGGGAAGCAACTATAATTTATCAAATGTCCTCAAAAGATTTATCAGAGTTCAAAAATAGCACATCTTAATTCTATCAATGTGTCCGCTAATGCCACATTCATGGTTAATAGCCTAGCTTATTATTTCATCTGTTCTATTTGTGCCAGAACGCGGAACAAAATTCTGCATACATAATGATCAGACCATTTTTCAATGTCTGAAAACATAATGTAGCTAATACTCACAACAACAATAGTTTTTAGGGCCCTAACTTCGGGAAATGTTTTCCCGGACCTATGGCTTTTAGGAAGTAAACGGACCTGAACTCCGTCCCCATTGATCCCTTGAGTAGTATTCCATAGGCAAGTAGAATGTGAGCTTACTTTCTGGTATTTACAAAAGTAGGTTTATAATGCTCAGTTGCTCACCATCCTTGCTGTGAAATAACAATCCATTACTGTTGAATGTCTGGCACTTCAATACTTTATTTGTTGTTTCTAAACTTAATTTTGTATAAACCTAAACTTGTTTCATTATGCGTTTATGGTAATTAATTTGTACGATATTCATTTGTGTAATTTGGTTTCATATGGTGAAGGGAGGTACCGTTGGTTAAAGTAGGTATTTAAACCTCTCTCGAAATTCACATATGACAAATGTATTCATTTAGGTAATATAAATTTTATTAGAAACCTAATCTTCAAACGATAAAAAGAATAAATGGAAACCTTTTATATCCTTTTTTCAATTTATGAATTCATTACCTATTTGATCATATGAATCAGTTAATCTTTTACCATACTGCACCAATCTCATCTCCTCTTATCATATCTTATAATTTCTAAAATTCGTTTTCTTTCACGCATCGCGTCCTGATCAAAGATAGAAAAATATTTATTAATAGATGAGTTGTTTCTTCAATCGGGCATTTGGTCTGAATTAAAACTTCCTTAAAGCATTGTAATTTAGTTACCATTAGTTTAGTGGTTTCCAAAAATTTGTTTTCATAATAAACCCTCCCCCTTTTAACCTTGTTTTTAGGCCATTTCATCGAACTCGTTTGGTGCGCACATACTTAAATATACTACGGTGTAACGTAATATTTAAACTCAAAAATATCCTAGCATGGGTTAACTCAAAAATTCTAATACTCGTAATTCTTTTAGGAATTTCATCAAACAGTTTGTGCTCATAAACAAAACATTATTTGGTGAACGAAATGTTCCATAAATAATGTAATAGACAAAAAATTGCCAATTATTCACAAAAAGAAATCACAAAAGAAGTCCTAACATCAAAATCATGTATACTACTAAGAAATCATAATAAAGAATCTATTCAATTAAATGGCTAATAGAAAAATGTGATTTTACCTTTAATCTCCAAAATTATAGATTCTATGGTCATTAAACGGTTACACACTGGATGAACCGATCATATGTCACATGATAAATTAAGAAAAATATAAACATAAAAAATTACCTTGAATCAATACGATTGGGGCGATTTTGTTTGTGATAGCCCTAGTTTTCTCCAGCCATTTTTTCTCATTTTGTGGATCTGAATTTGTTGTTAGGGTTTTTTCATTCAAGTTTTTTTTGGTTTTGTGATTCGTTTTGATTTTGTTTGTTAAGTAATGATTCGATTAGTGTTTTATGAACTGATATAGAATTGGGGATAATAAATAACGATTCAATTTTTTTTTGAATCTGATAGTGATTATGGTGAATATTTTGTGGGATTTGATGAGAGGAAAACGGGACGGTTTTTAATTTTGAGAGGATAATGAATGAGGTTGGTAGAGTCTTGGGCGGGAAAATAATTTCAGATATGAAAATCCTATGTGGCAGCCTATGGGAATTTACGTGGCATATTTCTGAATTTTGAGTGGAAGACCATTCTCTCTCCATCCTTCCTATATATAGGTTTTAGATATATATATATATATATATATATATATATATATATATATATATATATATATATATATATAAAGAACAAGTTTAAAACACACAGAAGTACTTTTCAACGTGTTGGTTCTTATTAGAATTAAATAAAAAATCTATGACACACCTTGCTTGTGGAATAGCAAGGTGGCTGAATGACATTTGATATGTTATCTCCTTCGAACTTAAACTCTTAACCAAAGTTAAAAGAGCAAGAAAACAAACTACTTATGACTAGAACTAAAGCTTCAGCTTCAGTAGTTCTGTTTAGTTTTTTTGAGAGATACGAGAGCTCTTCAATGCATTTCACATTAATTGGAAGAGATAGATCTTTACTCTCAATATCCTTTTCCTTTTATAGGCAAAGGGATTAGGGTTTACAAGTTTAACCTAGACAATGTGGCAAACATTAAATGGGTGGTTGAACTACCATTTAATGCACGTTTGCTTTCTAGTACTAGGTACAGTCCTTTAAGAAAATTTGTTGTACTTCTATACCAACTTTAGAAGTATCTTTCCCAAGGAGATCTGCTTTATTCTTTTTTGACATAAAGCATATCTTTTTCCCACTTTGTAAACCTTCTAGAAGTGAAACATTTCATTTCAACTTCTATTAAGGAGATAGACATCGTCCAACTTGGAATTGTCAGCCAAGCTGGACTGAAGCTCTTACTAAGGTCTTCTTCCATTTCTGCACCGCCTCATAAACTGAAGTGAAGATAATCTTGATCTTCTAAGTACCCGAAGAACTTGAGCTGAAACTTTTCTTCAACGTCTCAAGCTGAAAACTCTTCAGCTTGACTTATACTTAGGGGATTTTATGTTTAAATCTACTGAAAGACTGAAGGGTTTAGGAACTGAACCCAACACTAAGGATCTTGCATGATTAAGTAAACACTTCTCTTTTATCATATAGATTCTTCACATTAGATTAGTTTAATTATTAGATAATTAGTTTAAAACAAACCCTCTTCAAACCCGAGATTTAAATTGCTTTCATAAAATATAAAAATACAAAAAATATTCTTCTTTTAACCTGTAGACCCTAGTTACATTTAGTTCGAACCTTCACACGCTATTCCCCTAGAGAACGATAACAACCCCTGTGTCTTGCCTATACTACACTACAACGGTTAGGTACACTGCCTAGGGAGTTGTAAAACTTATTGGGAGTTTCACAACCCTCATCAACACGCCCACATCCATGATCAAGATACATATGATTGCTCACTCCTTCATTCGAGTAAAACCAAAGGTTAGGATGAAGATTAATATAGGGTGTGGAGTAAGTAATTATTTACCAATAGTAATACACCAACAAGGGCGACAAACCCACACATACACATTCAAATCCATGAATGAGACACATATGATTGCTCACTCCATCATTTGAGTAAACCAAAGGTTAGGGATTAGGTATGGGAAATATATAATTGGTGTAAATATAAAAATAACAAAACAAATAGATTAAGTCCAAACAAATAAGGAACAATGTTGCTAGCTACTTTCCCAACCATACCCATGAAAAAGACACAAAATCATAGACTAACTCACGCTTTAACACAGAAACTCGCAACGGCCAACTCCCAATCATCCATAATATAATATACAAGGGCCATTTACTTAAATAGGTCGAGCAGATCCCTAAATTCCAACTAATAGACCATTTAGGTAGAACTTCCAAAAATAGGCTGCGCGAAAGTGCGACTTTTTGTTATTGCACGATTATTGACTTTTTTCGAGTAAAAAAAACAAAAATCACGCCAAAACATACAAAATTGCACCAACAACAGGACACGTAGCAACATTTCTATGGGACTTCACGCAAAATAAAATTGGAAAAAAATCGCTAAAAAAAGTGGACTTTTTTGGCTCATTTATGTAATTGATTCAATATACAACAATAGTGGTGATATCTACTACTTGATACAAAAAGTACATAGTTGGTTTATATTGCGACCAACTAAAAATATTATACAACATAACTTTACATCGTCGGTTTATAACACGTACCAACGAATAATCGATCATCATAAATAATATAATCGGTTAAGTTTAAATGAACCGATTATCTCACAAACTTCTTCTTTTCTCTCTTTTTTTTGTATTTTTCTGTTTTTTGATTTTTTAACAACTACTAGAAAACGAAATTAGGTGTAAAATTTCACCACTTCACGAACATGATAAATCTGGATTCTATTTTCGATCATACTAGTGAAAGTAGTAAACACACGAAAAATAAAAAAACTACTACTATCACATTTCCATTGCATTGTGCAATTTCCCGACCTAACCATAGATAGAAAATAACTCACACGAACACAGGAAATACATACTTTTACACAAAAGCAACTAGCAACCGAGTAAGGACTTAATCTACAGGGTAGGCTAAGGTGTAAGGGTGTAACGAAACGAATATGTGATGGTGTAAGAAAATGAAAGGAATGGCTCAACAGGTTTTTATAGGGGTATCTTACTCTTAAGATGAGGGTTAAAAAAAAGGGTTTATTCGGAGGTGAACTAATCGGTGTGGTTAATTAATATCACAATATGTATAGGCTTTTTGGTATAATCCTAGAAATTTACCATTTTAGAAAGGTCACTCCATCTATTTAAAATAGTGCTTATTATTGTGATCTTGAATAGTATACCAAGCCAAGTTCTAAAGTTTACTACAGTCACCGGCACACTCATATTTTTGTGGAATTTGGGTAAAAATTAGGAAACGGAATAGGCTAAATCCTCACAGTATGGAATTAAGGGTTATGTGTGCGGGTCATGTAACTAATAAATTTACAAAAATATGCTAAAAAATTTCAAATTTGAGTATAAATTAGGCATATTATTTGTAAAAATAAGGACAAGTAGTGTTTTAATTCTTTTATCCTTTGACATTGAAAATCAAACAAAACCCTCTTGATTACCCATTAGAGCTCAGGCTCAAAACACCTCCAAGAAAGAAGCAATGTCAATTGCTTGATTTTCTTGATCATATAAGTGTTCTTATATCATTCCTAAGGTGTTCTAAGAAGATTTGAAGATTTGGTTAAGTTTGGAAAAGATTTTGCAAGAAAAGTGTTTTTGAAGTTAAAGACTTGGAAAGCTTAGAGAGGATCGTGATTTTGAGAAAAACTTGGTAAGTGTTGTATAATCTTCAAGAGACAAGGTTCCATTATCATCCTTATATATTATTTAAATTATATATGGCATGCCATGATCATATATATACTTGTTATGCTTGTTTTATTGAAAATATTGTATGTAAAACATTATATCAAAACTCATAAAACCTATTGTTCCCATATTGGAGGTCTCATAAAATAATTATTGATAAAAACAAGTGGTTTAAAATAACTTATATATTTGAAAGGTAGAGTCTTATTAGATAATCATAGTCTTCCGGAATCAAGTTATTTTGCTTGAGAACACGAATCTGAGACGTATACAGTTCAAGTTATAACTACTTATTTCTCAAAACTAGTTTCTTTTTAATCTACTTTTATAATTATAGTATTCTATACATTTTCCTTATGATTTATAATATCAATTTTTAACTACAAGTGCTATTATTAGTAGGGAATTTTAGTAAAGATATTGAGGCCTCTTCGGGAAGTAACGTATTGACGAGTTCTGCTGGATTACGATTTTTAAAGTGTCTAGACTCCTCAAACTTCTGTCATGACCTCTTTATCCTTAATGATAGCCCAAAAACGATAGTACAATGTTAATTATAACGATCAAAAACCTTTGTTATATCCTTAAAATACATCAATGATTTTATCAAAATCACTACCATAGTATATATGTGGCGTTGTTAGTTGTGTTACTATTCGTCTGTAGGCCTTAGCAGTACTTGTTAATCGACCTATACTTTATTTAGGTTGCATTCAGTCTTTATCGTGACGCGTTATCAGTAGTGTTTCTGCTGTTCAAATTATTTGATGGTGAGTTCATAGCCCCACGTTTTACTTTAATCATTATCTTTATAAGTTTTGGGGGTGAGAAACATTGACGTTTTACAAATTGGACGCACGTGTAGAGACATTTTATCATGGATTACGGTTATTGCCATAAGTAGCGATAAACCCACGGTGCCCATGAAAGAGTAGGAGATGAAACTTGTTTAAATTACATATATGTAGTCGTATGGATTACATTATGTGAGCTAGCGAATGATTATAATAGATTATTTTGGGTGACTTCCCCGTTTTCGGGTGGACTAGATATCATTAGCAAACGAACGTATTTCATGTCGGATTACTGGATGTAAGGGTTGAACATATCACGGGCAATGTAGGCAATATTTTATCTATATATCGTATTCATTTATGTGAGGTTTCCGGTGTCATGAGCTTAGGAAAACGTAAATACATTTGTTTGATGAGCTGCATCTGTTGGGCCCATTATCACAGGGAAAGTCTTGCGGGTCCTGCATCGATACATTTATTTAAACCTATGAAAATTCACCAAACTTTATGTTTGACGTTTTATAATATGCAATGTTTTTCAGGAAGGTCATTAAGCACGAGGTGCGAAGGGATACATTGGAGGGTTATATTTGAGTCATGCCATTAAAAGATTTAGTCGCATTACATTTTGTTTATCCGTTATGGGCTGTAAATCTTTGTAACAATATCAAGTAAAGCTTCGGGCTTTTGTAACAAATACTTAAATAAATCCAATGTATCAGTTTAAACAACTTTTTGTGTTGTTCTTATATTATCTTGTGTTATTGATCTGATAAGTAACACGCCCCGGACCCTTATTCCGCTGCGACCCATTTTGGGGGTGTTACAATAATCTTTTTGGTGCGTTGGTTATAGATTCGAAACCCTCTTGATGTTTCTGAATAACCAATAAAAATCCCAATGTCTGCTTTTGGTTTCATTTTTCCAAGATCATCTCGGTCATTTTTTGGATATCACAATGAGCCAAACACATGAAAATACTTAACATTCGGCTTTCGTCCGCGTAATAGCTCATAAGATGTTTTGTTATGTCGTGTATGAATGATTGATCAATTTGAGTAAAACAAGTTGTAGCCACCGCTTCAGCCCAAAGAAATTCAGGTAATCGAGAAAAGATAAGCATTGTTCTAGCAGCCTCAACAAGAGTACGATTACGTCTTTCAACCACTCCATTTTGCTTAGGCGTACGAGCAGTTGAAAATTGTTGCATGATGCCTAACTTTTCATAAGGAGCTTTAAGAGTTGCATTTTTTAATTCAGTACCATTGTCAGTACGAATCTTGTAAACTTTGGATTTATAATTCAGTTGAGCTTGAGCAATGAATTTGCCTTTATGAATCTCTGGGAGTTTCGTGCTTTTCGAATGAAGAAAGTAAACATATGTTATATCGAAATAATCGTCAACTATCACAGGGTATATACTTCTTTCCAGTTGATCTAAGCTACCTCATGGACCTCATAAATCCATATGAAGTAATTCCAATTAGGAGTGATCACTTGAAACCAATTTGGGTGGATGAGAAACTTTCTTACTTTTTCCTCTTTCACAAGCAGAACAGAGGTGATCCTTTCCATATTTAAACTTTGGAAGCCATTTAAACAAGGTCAAGTCTTGGTAAGGAATCGTTTATGGTGCGAAATTAAGATGTGAGAGTCGACGGTGCCATAACCATGACTTTGTCGAAGTTGCTTTGGACATCAGACAAACAGGAGAAGAAGCAGCCATGTCAGAAATGGAGATAGTATACAAATTAGATTCGTGTCCTCCTGTAAGCAAATCATCTCCTTCCAGATTTCGCACTAGAAATGTCCTTGGAACGCAAAAGCCACTTCTAAAATGTCACATCACATAAATTGCCCCACCAACGCTAATTAATGAGATTATTTTCTCCAAGACTTCAACATTATATACATGACAATAGTGATATTGCCCTGTATATATTGCCATAGCCTGTGATTGCTTGCTAAATTATCATTTCCAAGGCGAACGTGCCCATGAATTTCATTAATGAAATTTCTCAGTAGTGGATCGACAGCCCGTCAGATGTTTTGAACACCCACTAGTTTAACAATCTCAGGACGATCTCGACTACCTGCGCAACATAAGAAGAGACCAACATGATGGACAAGTGGGCAGTTTGACTACCCATTTCTTTAAAAGAACATTGATGGTTTCTCAGTATCATGTAACGACTAATATGAACATTAAGAGTTGTGTTAACGGGTGACCAAACAACATCTTGGTTGTGATTCAAAAACCACTTTTGCTAAATTCGACTTCGTTTTGAATTTTTGTTTCTTCATGTATATGCCTTAAAGAGTTATTCTCAAATTTTGTTTTTTGTATCTTAGAAGCACTAGAGAACCTTATGTTTTAGATTTTTGAGGCAAATTCCTACGCATCTTAGGTTTGGTGGACTACAGAAGTAGTATCTAAAGATTTAGATTGTGTCAACTTCTTATAAAACCTAGTCTTAAGAACTACATAAGTAGTGTCTGAAGATGTTGGTGTTCTAGAATTAGTGGATAAGGCTCTACAATCATTCGAATGAACATTCAATTTATATTTAGCAAGACATTTATCATGACATGAAATAAGTACATTTTGCATACAAGAAACACATAACAGAGTTTTCACTTTAGCGGCGTTTGCAACATTAACATCATTTACATTCTCTTTGTTTGAGATAACATTTGCAGATGTATTATCTGTTGCCTTATATTTCCTACATAAAAAAAAAAAAACTGCTACTTTCTTTGCTGAATTCTTAGAGTTAACTAAGACACTGTTCTTGACATATGAATCTCTATTCATTGGTCTTCTAACACTAGATGCAGCATTCATTCCTGTAGAAGATAAATCACTCTTAGCTTCGTTTATTTGTGATTCTTGTGTTGTGACAACTCTGTACATTCCAGGTGCTATGACATTTTTGTTTAAATATGCCCCTCTTTGTTTGTCAGGTGAAGTCTGTAAAGTGACTGGTTTTGACACTACATTTTTTCTTTTGGTTTTGAAACAACCATTTTTGTTTGAAAAACTTGTTTGTTTATCGGTGTGACACAAAGAAGATTTTGAGAAACATTTGTCTTGTCAAACTTAGTATTTACAGACTTACCTTTTTCAACAGTTTCCAATCTAGTTTTTAACTCAGATATGATACTTAAAAGATTCTGATTCTCAGCACGAATAGCACCATATGCATATGTTTTCTCAGAGACATGAGCAATTAATTCATCCATTTCTTTTTTAGATTGAGACCGTGTCTTTTTGATTGAATCGAAAAGCTTTTGATATTCTATTTTTACATTGTCTCGTTCTTTCATCAAAGATTGCACTTTAAAATCCAAAGACACGTTCTCATTCTCAAGTTTCTCCATCTTTGAAATCCAAGAGTAATCAAGAGGATTTGTGTTTTTATTGTTTAAAGTTGACTCCCATTTATGTTTTTCTTTTGCATGTTGTAACTTTAATTCAAAATCAACACTTTGCTTTTGACATCTTTGAACATCTTTTTCAAGAATTTTTATCTTTGCATGCAAACCCTCTTGAATCTCAATGGAATTCTTTTTAGCTTGTTCAAGTTCAGCATGTACGGAATTATCTTCGCATTCATGATTTATCAACACACTTATTTCTACTTCATGCTTGAGGGATGCTTCAACAAGTTGATCTTTTAAAAAATCATTTTGCTTCTTTATTTCACAAAGTTCATTTTCTGTAGACTCAAAAATATTTTTCATTTCTTTTATATCCCTTTGAAATAGTTTCCTAAATAATTCAAAATAGAACTGCAACTCGTTAACAATCGGTTTGACTTGATCTTGACAAAAATCATTGAGTTGTATTTCTTTAGGAGATGTGTAAAAAATGCTTGCTCTTTTACAATTCTTTTGAATTAACTCAGACAACGATTGAAAACAATTTTTCATTTTATCCAATTGTATGATCAAAGGTGACTCACTCGGCATTGATGCCGGGATAGAAGAAGTTGCATTTGAAGTATTGTCCGAAGGAATAAAAGAAGATGGAAAATATTTTTGCTCAGCAGAAAGCTCTTTTTGAGGTCGTAAGTCTTTTCTAAAAGTGCATTTTTTATGGTAATTCAATTGTCCAACATTTCTGTTTGTTGCAACAGCTCAAGATTGGATCATTCATTTTTTTCTTTCATTTTTTGTTGACTTTTTGGATCTGCATCATAAGAGTGTCCTCAGTATCTCTAACATTCAAAGGAATTTATGAATTACTCAAACTAGAGGCAAGATATAACTTTGGACATTGAGAAATTGCTTGCTTGAGTGTATAAGGATTTGAGTACCCTAAACCATGTTTTAATTGCGGATCATACACAGACAAAGGCTTTGGTCCAAGCATAAACATTCCTTGTAAGGAATTGCCAAGTTTCAACATTAGATCCACATTCTTTTTAAGTTTGCCCTCGAGGTCTAGAATATTGTCATGATAACGATCCTTATTTTCACTCATTTGTCGTTTTAAAACTAAATGAGTCTTTTGAAGTTCCTCATTTTTATGTTTGTAATCATTGACAGCTAAATCTAATTTATCTCGTTGTTTTTCTAGATCTCGAATGATGTCTCGATCCTTGTAAGGAATTGCCAAGTTTCAAAATTAGATCAACATTCTTTTTCAGTTTGGCCTCAAGATCTAGAACAGTGTCATGCTATTTATCCCCATTTTCACTCATTTGTCTTTTTAAAATTGAATGAGTCTTTTCAAGCTGACTAGTCAAAGTCGTGTTTTGTTTTTGAACTTTTTGAGCAAATATTTGTTGTTTTTCAGCTTTCTTATATGCATTTATAGTTAATTGCTCTAACGCACATAGATCAGGAACATGTGTATCTTTTTCAATACTGCCATTCTTAACATTCCTATTAGGCGAATCAAATATAATATCACTATCAATTTGATCATCACCAATAGTACTGTTAATAATTTTAGTATGAGTTGGATACATTTGTTCTTCATTTTCAGTGTTGGATGAAGATTGTACCTTACTTATAAATGCATAATCATAGCTTGGCCCAGCATCAGAAGTGTTATCAGCTGATTGAATTCTGGCCATTAAGCATATGTTTGCACTAAGTTCTTCAATTTCTTCCATCCTTTAAGCATCAGCAAAGAGAAAATCATTCTGCTCATCAATAAGAATTACTCCAACTTCATCCTATTTTGCCAGCAACATTTGTTCCATGAAGTATTTCGAGTCCCGAACTCTTGGCTTTGGACAATTCCTAGCATAATGTCCTTTTCCACTGCAGTTGTAGCATTGAACAGTTAAAGTGTTTCCTGAAGACGAGGTTCGAAGAGTCCTTTGAACATTTCCGGTCTCATTTGGAGCATTCGATCCCTCTATGATTTCCTCCTGAACATAAGCTCGTCTATTATTTCTTCCAGCATTACGAGAGTTCCTGCTTTAAATATTTACTCTGTCACTTTGAATGATTGCTTGGTTTATGGTATTAGATGAAGTGCGAAGATGATTATTTGTTGGAGTAGAAAAAATTTAAGTAATGGCTCGAGCAAGTAACAACATTGCAGATGTTAGAGGATCTTCAGAATTGGTGTGAACATCATCCTGCTGGTATTCATCTTCATAATCAACCACAGACGTGGGATGTGTCACATAATAAGACGATGTGTTTCTGGAAGATGAACCCGTGTGTGCTACGAGAGCCAAAGGATCATGAGATTTTTCTAACTTCTTTGCTCTTGAGACATTAACCAGTTTCTCGAATTGCTGAAGGTAATAAAAAAGATCATCAAACGTATCCACTGTCAAACGTTTAGCAAGACGAACTTGGGTAACATATTTTAACCATTCCGGTTGTAAGCTATTCAGAAACTTTTTGTTAATTGTAACAATTGGAAAATGCATGTCATTTTTTTCCAAATCGTTCATTAACTGAGCAAAATGATTGTAAACTGAAACAAGTGCTTCCCCTGGTTCAACAACAAACTGATCAAATTCGTTTGTAAAACGAGTTTCTCTATCAACTTTGTTTTGTATAATTCCCCTCATTAGACGTTCAACTCTTTTCCACATATCCTTGGCCGAAGTGCAAGCATCCACAGAATTATAAATGTCATTTAGAATAGAAAGAAGAATCAGATTCATGAGCTCCATCTCAGCATCATAGTGCAATAACGCATCTCCTTGTAAATCCTCAGCAGTTTACAATTTCGGAACTATGGAATTGTTAGGAATGAACATCTCAAACTGACAAGGACCTTCATCAAGTGCTTTGTTAATCCACTTTTGGTTTTCCCTCTTTCGATTTATATATCTTCTAAATTTACTTGCCCACGGTATATAACTACCCCTTTCAAGCATGGGAGGCCTAGTCTCAGAACCGACATTAGCAAGGGATTGTTGATATGTTTTGGATGTTGACATTTCTTATGATTCAAAGATTGTATCTTTGTAGACGAAAATGAGTGATATTTGTGAGAAGATTTCCAAACTCGGTAACAATTGTGAAACTCGGACAACACTGTTCTCGAATAACAAGTAGTCTAAAACTCGGTACACTTCTTGAATAGAACTAAACTCGGAAAAAAATACTAACAAAATCGGTACTCTTAAAACCTATTAAACTCGGAAATGCTATGAACCACAAACTCGATTAAGAACCAAAAATCGATTCTTTCAAACTCGATAGAACCGAGTTTTGATAAATTCGTTGATTAAGAATTATCAATAACCACAAACTCGATATAACCCAATTTTATGATGACTGAATACTCCAAAACACATGTAATTATCAAATTCGATAGAACCGAATTTGTACTCCGAGTTTTTTAAAAATTAACGAATTTGTTTTCAAAATCCCAATTCACAATAAAACCATGAATTTGTGATGTTTTAACACTTTGTAAGCTTATTTCCGGGAGTAAAATCACTAAGTCCTTATTTCACACTTTTCGATAAAACTGAAAATGTGAAAACATATAAAACTCGATATTTACCCGAGTTTATCAATAACCTCCTAATATACGATTTTCGATAGAACCGAAAATGCGTATATATCTATTACAATACTTTTCGATCAAAACTATAAGAAAAATGATCCGAAAATAGAAAAACCACTTCCGAGAATGTAGAAACACTTTCGAGAACGCTAAAATACTACTGAAAATGCAATCTCCATAACTCGATAACACTCGATAACTTCCAAATACTCGAAATCGCTTGTCAAGACACAACTCGAAAGCTCAAATATCTCAACCGAATTCACCGAATGTCATCTCGAGGTTGTCGGACGTGTAAAAAGCTCACAAATCGAATCACTCGTATTCTCTAATGGCGTATGATACCACTTGTTTTTTATGTCTTTTATTAATCCTGAATCAAACATAATGTTCAAGAAAGGCTAGAGGAAAATAGAGGAGGCAAGTATTATCAAAAATTCAAATGTTATAAAATGGAGGGAAAGGGAAAATGTTTATTACAAGGCATCACCCTCTAATGATGATTAGAGGGGGTATTTATAGGAGAAGGAAGGAGCCTTCCCTTCCTTTATTTTCCTAATGTTTCACTTCTAGTCCCTATTCTTTGGTAATTATGCTATTTCTTACTTTTAGCATAATATACCTTATTACAAGCTACTTTATTCTAAAAAAAATAAAGACTATTAACAAAATATAACTAAACCACATAATTGATACTTTTTATGAACCTAACAAGACTATAGACACATGTTTATGACAATACTAGTGAACACGATATGCATCTTCACAGAAACTTGGTAAAATAAAATAAAAAATAGGAATGGTACATTGTAGTCGTATAGTAGCGTAGTTGAACGGCGGCTGTTGTTATTTGTATCAGATGGGTCAAGATTCAAATCAATTGAAATGGGTGTTCTAGTTGGAATGTCATAAAGAATAGTACAAGTGTTCCCTAAGATAATATAAGTGGCTAATGTATGATCAGATAAAATTAGTTAAAATTAATATGAATAGTTCTGATTAGCAAAGTTTTAAGTGCCATAGTGAAGTATAAAATTGATGTAACAATACTTATGAGCTTATCACTTCATACTTAAAGTATCATTGTATAAATAAGTAATTAGTAGTTATGTCTTTATCAGTTATAAATTGCAAAACAAGTGAAGATCAGTACTTCACAAAATCTTTAACTAATAGGAATACTTTTATTATATGGTTCACATTTTGACATTGTTTAATACAAGCTTTAGTTTTATATAATATGTAGTTTTAATATGTTATTATATTGTAGGTTGTAAACTTGAAGACCAAGCAAAGGCAACACAAGAACAGGAAAGAGGTTCCAGGAGTTAGGAGTAACAAGAGGTTGCCGAGGAGTGGGAAAGAACAACAGAACAACGACTGAAAGAACTAGAGGAGCGAGTGAAAGAAATTACTAACATGCTAAAAACGAATAAACAACCACCTTCGCCACCTCTCAGCTAGTTCAAACTTGTAAAATTGTCATGGGTTTATGCATCTTAGTATGTTATATACTTGGTGTTGCTTTATGTAAGATAAAGATATGATACGTGTAGTTCTTTTGGTTAACCAAAACCTGGAATCAAATGCTAGTATGTGTTTGTGTTTTGTTTTGTTTTGTTTAATAGATGAATGATCACATGTGATATAAAACTAATTACGACACACATGTTATATCACATGTGATTTTTAGAAGAATCATATATGATTTTCTACTAGTTTTGGAATAAGAAATCTTACATTGACAATAATTTCTTCCATAATTAATCATATGTGATCTCAAAAATAAAATGCCATTTAAGAAAGAAATCACATGGGATCATATTAATAAATTTACACCCTCTAAGAATTCAAGCCATAACGGGATTTGCTAAAATAATCCCAAGTTTTTGAACCAACTCAAATAACACTAAACAAAAAGAAATATGAGATTTAATTATACATACATTAGATGATAATCAATCATCTTCAATCAATGATCATAAACACCCAGTCCTATCATATCATCATATCCAGGATTTCCACCATATTTTTTTATTTGCGTAGAGAAGGTTGTTTTTAAGACATCTTGAACACCACAAGCATCCAAAGGCCCAAGAAGCTCAATGAAAAAGCTCATGAATTTTCATTTCACAGTTAAAATGTATTATTTGTTTTTCTCTTGTAATCTCCGTATGGAGTTCTGATGTCTATGGATGATTTTTGTAAACCATTAGAAACTGGTACAATGTCTTGCTATAATGGTTTAACTTTCTTGGTACTATGTCGTCATGTTTTATGTGAAATGAAAATGGCGAAGCATTTACGGATGTGATTTTCGATATTATGTCTATTTAAACATAAACTAGAAATTCGAAACAAACATATAACCAAACAAAGACCTAGCACCAATCAAGATCCTCAATCGAACGCATTCTAACGGGTCTCACTAGCAAACTTTCCTACATCATATCGCGATCACCGGAGAACCTGAAAACGAGTGCTAAAACACGTCAACACTTAGGTGGTGAGACATGCCATAGGTTTAGACACCGACCTCAAAACATTTCAAAACAATTCCAACCATTACTGTGATAAAGACACAGTGTCCATGGCATAACATGAACAATCACATACTACCGACAATCAGCTCAACTCAACACATATTAAATCATATAGCTCAAACAAAAATAGCTCGGCTCAACTCAAGTGGGTGAAGGAAGATCCTCATGATCCAAGCCACCCGTCTCCACTATGTCTACTCATACAAACACAAAGGCAAATTAATAGCCACACTGCACTGCATTTTTAAAGCTCAACCATTCAAATATCAAGTAATAAAACGTACGAATACTCAAGCATCGTTTCACCACCAATGAAAATCTTAGAAAAGATAAGGATATGACACTCAAACCATTGCCTAGCACTCAAAAGCTTCCAACAAGGCTTTACAAATGACAATCACAAATCTACGCAACCAGAATAATTTCGTGTTACACGCTATTAAGCCGAAAGCTTAATATACATGTATAACATACATATGATGGATGTCCTAAGATGTTTATTAAAACCATATGGGACCCATCTTGACTCCATTCCCAACTTAAACCACTTTACTTATCAAGTTTCACTAGCTAGTCACAATTCGTGCCAAACTGCAGAATTTTAACGTGACTTATCGCACTCAAAACCTTAACTAAATGACCTTCATAATTCAAACCAAAAATTACCTATGTTCATTAATGAGTATATTAACTACCTTGAGACTCCCAAGTGTCAATTACATACACAAGTACTCCTAAGAAAATCAAACTCCAAAACAGTCCCAATTCGGGTCTGATTGCGCACTAAAAAGTTTAGGCTTAAAAATCATACTTAGACTTCGAATTGATTAAATTCCTTTGGTGGATCTTTAATAGACACATAATACTTAACTACTGTATAAGGTCTAAGTCTAATTCAAATTTTAAATAGGTTTTTACTTATCACAATTTAACCTAAATCTGACATAAAAACTCAGCCTTGACAACGAATCTTGTTTGAATTATTTAAATAACTTCCACTCACTTTTAATTCCTGAAACCTATGGGGTTTGAAAGTAGACTCTCTGTAGATAATTTTAGGCTTTTGAAAATTATTAAAATATTTCCGTATGACCAAGTTATGACTCTCGCAAAACAATTTAACTCCGAATTTACTAATCCTAAAACCCTAATTGCACTGATTAACCATTCATTAATGAATATAAAAACGATTTTAAGTAAAGATCTAAAACCTAAATTTACAGATTTTACTGAACCTTACTCCATCATATTAATATTAACATGATTTATTATTTAATGAAATAAGATTAATAAAATAAACTAGAATTGAGCAAAAGATTAGAAAATTTACCTTATAAAAGATCCCTAAAAATTTTCTCTTCTTTCTCCTCTTTTTTTGTTTTTGCAATTTTCATCACATGAGGGGGGGGGGGGGGGTAAGGGATTTTTGTTTTTGTATAGAGACCTACACTAAGAAGTGTTTTAGATTTAAACTATAACTAGTTATTATATTAGATTCAAACTAGTTTCTTTTCTCTGTTTTAATTTTTCCTTTTTATTTTCGATTTTTTACTATTCAATGCAAAAAAAAATCATTTTTTTCTTTTATTTAAATAATTATTACTTCCTTTATACCTATTATTTTATAAAAACAATATAAGCTATTTGTTAAACCATTTTGCTTGAAAACTACTTTCTAAAAATAACTTTTCATTTCCAAATTCACTTTCTAAAAATAGAAAGTCTTCCAAAAACTCTCATATTTTAACAAACGTATTTCTTTCACAATGACACACTTTCTCATATTTAATCCATCACCTAAATAACCCACATATTAACCTAAAAATAAATCTCTCAAATAACTCATCAATTCCATCATCACTAAACGTGATAAAAATGAAATTTCTCCATCAAATAACTCTTTCTCTAAAACTTAACTCTAAAACCTAAACTTATCTTAAATTACTAACAACAAAAATACGTAGACGTATAAATACTTTACACATTAACGCGAAACCGCTTTCAATCACCAAATCAATTTCTTGTCACCATAAGTGAACGAAATGAACTTCACAAACATTTCAACACTAATCCAATCCCAATGAGACGATTCACGCCTCAAAGGATATTATCCCAATCTCAATCATATCCCACACAAACACATATAAACACGTATAACACATAAAATCAACATAAACCGTACATTGCAACAGACACTTTAAGTCAACACTAATGGTTGACTAACCTGCTCAATCACGGTTTTGTAACATTCATTCACGCTCCCCCCCCACCCCCCCCCGCACCTGACACATAATGTCACGAATTCATAATCCCTCTATTCCGTAAACCTATCATTCTCACAAACCCCACACCATAAACCAACAATTCCACCTTGGCAATCCCTTAAATTCTTATTGGGTGATGATTTGAAGACAAAAATGAAGGGATGTGATGAATTAGCTTGGAGAACACGACTTTTTGATAGCTATGATTATGCTTTTGAAGCCCTCACACAAGAAACACAACTAACATACCCCAAGCTTCATGAACAACTTATAAAATGGGGCTTATTTTTGACATTTGAACTCAAGTAGTTTAGGAGTAGTGTAACTTTATTTTTCAGTCTTATTTACTTTAAATTGTACTTTACTTTTCAAACCTTGTAATGTTTTTAAGTTTAATGAAATTTTAGTTTTAAAAGTTTTAAAATTCTATCATTTTAAATTACTGTTTTATACCTTATGCATTTAAGCTTAAATTTGTGTTCTAAAACCATTTTCATAAGCTAATCAGCTCTTTTACTCATGTCAAACTTAGTTAAGCTTTTTCAAAAGCTTAACTAAGTCTTTACTCAAAAATCACCTCAAAAAGCTAACTTGGATGATAAGCCAAACCTGGAAGGGATTATGGGTTTACTAGCTTTCTTTAGACCAACCGTAGAGCTTGTAAAAAGTCTTTTAGCAAGTTTTAATGCCCTTGTTTAAGCAAAGAGGGAAATAGTTACTTTATTATCCCATTTTTAGGCTTATTTTTACTGTCCTAGCTTAATTACTGCGTATGTCTGCTTATTTATGTTATTTAATGCTTATGTAAGGTTCTTAATGTTTTAAATCTTTTTTGCTTAAGCTTTTCATTAAAAACTGCCAATTTAAGTCTTTAATACTGCCTAATCAAATTTGCTTATTTCATTGCTTAAAATTTTAATGTCTAATTGCTTTAAATGATCTTTATTATACCATAAGCTTAATTGTTTTTGGTTTTTCACAAGTTTTCTTAAGCTGTTTTAAGCTTAAAATGGTTTTTCAGGTCCTTAAGAAGTGTTTGGCATTAGGTTCAAAATGGGTCAACAGAGGCTAAAAGTTATTTTTGGCCTTTAAGTGAGTTTTAACCAGCTTAATTTTAGTTCATAAGTTAGTTTAAATTAGTTTTGAAAGTTTAAAAAATTCTAGTATTAAAAAGATAATTGTAATCATGATTTGAATCTGTGGCCATGTTGCCTTTTAATCTAGCTTATTTGGCTTGATTTTGATTTAGTACTTGTAAGTTCCATTTTCATGCTTGTTTTGAGTCCTTATGCTATATGAATGAGTTGTTCTTTGTTTGCATTTGCCATTTTGATTTTAAGTCCAAACCTGTCATAGCTTTCAGTCTTCTTTTCAAAGTTTTAAAAGTCCTGATTTCAATATCCATTTTAGATAAGTTTAAGCTTGTTTTAGGGTCTAAATTTGATTGCATAAGCTCACTGGATGGTAAGCTTAATCTATTTAAGCTTTTTGTGGTTTTAGAACAGCTTATACTAGCTTATTTTTAGGGCTGCAAAAGCCAATTTGTATTTTACAAAAAACTTGAAAATCACTCAGCTCATAATGAGTAATTTAACCTTTTTCAATAGATTTTTTAGCTTATTGGTTATTCAATCTGCTTAATTTTTGCTTCTTCTTATAGCTTATAATGGTAGCTTAATCTGTTTTTAGGTTTTGAGCATTAGCTTTTTGGTTTGCTAGCTTAATTCTTAGCTTAAAAGTGCCCTTTTAGTATATTTTTCTAGCTTTTTAGGCCAAATAACTTATTTGCTTTTCTGAGCTTATGGCTTATTGGATTTTCTTAATTTGTGCTTAGCTTTGCTTATTAGGTTAGGGTAGTCATCTTTGTTAGCTTATTTGCTTTTTCTTATTGCTTATTTAGCCAAACAGTTTAGCCCTTATGGTCACTTAGTTAAAAAAAAAGTTTCTTCTTTTGGTTTTAGCTTATTTCTTTCTAGTTTATTTTTGAGTTTTGTAAATAATGTCTTTTTTTAAGCTTGTTAATTCAGCTTATTTTATAAGTTTTTAAAAGAAAATAAAAAAATATTTTTCAAAAAGAGAGGAGGCCATAAGGTCGAACCTGTGAACCTCTCCTTAGAAGCCCAAGCACCTTAACACACACACAACACACAACCTGTTAGGCTCAAATTTATTGAGTCCGAACAAGGAAAGTTCGGTCACTCTAGTGATGAGCCTTCGGTCTTTAAATTAGTTTAACGTTGTCAATAGGAAAGTATCGGGAATCGGGCTCGATAGTTTAATCAATATTGTATATGTTTCGGGTTTTAATCCCACAAAACCCGCCCGGTTCCCTAGTATAAATATCCCGCGCGTCACATTTAACGCGACGGGGTATATAAGCTTTTTCTTCTTTAGAAAAAGTAAGTTGTTCATTTTTTCTAATAAATCTCTTTTCTCTTTTTCTCTCCTTTCTCTCTCTAAACAACTCAATCTTTCTTTCTCATTTCTAGTTTGATTGTGTGTAATGAAGTGATATCGGGATCTACACACTTACAACCAACTGCCCTGGGGTCTTTTTCGTTTAATACTTCACACCATTTAATTATTATACACAAGTTCAGTTTTTAGCTTATCATGCTTATTTGCTTTTTAACTGCTTATTTGTTCAGCCAACTTTCCAGTTCTTATTTTTCTTTGATTCTTCATAGTATAAAGTATTTTTCTTAATTTTTCTAGAATTTTAATAATTAGCTTAATTTTTTTAATTAATTTTTAAGAGTAAAACTGTTTTTAATTCATAATAAATAAAATAAAAGTCAGAAAAATATAATTCTTTTTTAAAATTTTCTTTTATCATTTAGGATTTATAAAAATTAAATTTTTATTTGTAGGGTTAAAATTTTAGAATTTGGGTTTTTAAAGAACGGGTTTAGGATCCCGTTAACGTTTTTCGTGTTTTATCCTTAATTCCTTTAGTTTTTAGTTTTCCCTTATTTGTTTTTGCATTATATTTATAGAAATAGGAAACCAAATCAAATATTGATCATTCAAACACGCGATCACGAACTTATTCACGATTTTCAATTCGCACCTTGTCGGGAAATGACCCGGGAGGGTTTTTTTAGGATTTTACTTTGGGTAAAAGTGAAACTTCTTAAAAGCCTCTTGGAATACTTACTCTCTCTATTTAATTGATATTATCCTATTATATATTTATATTATATATATATATATATATATATATATATATATATATATATATACTAAAGGATTGAAGTCAATTTTTGGCGCCGTTACCGGGGAAGTGTTTTACGATTACCGTGTTTCGTTTAAAGATTAGTGTTTGAAGACCCTTCCCCGTGAAGTTATCGCTTTCATTTGTGAATATTTTCAAGTAATCAAAAATACCAAAAAAATTGAAAAACCAACAAAAACGACCGTTGTGTCACTTGTGAATTCGGCTCACCTTTAGATTACAAACTATAAGAGAGGTATAAGGAGGGTCGATCCTACGAACTTCGACCCGAAAGGAGAAGGTTTTTAATAGCTTCACGCTTACCCGCTCCTCCGCTTCTTTTGTGTGTTTCTAGATAGCTTAACCGTACACTTGTATCGAATTTTCGGTTACCAAAAAATTTTTTTCTTATATATTTTTCCTAGTAAAATAATCTTCACAACCTCTGTAATTCGTTTAATAATTGTCAGTTTGCTATACCCTCTTAATTCGTTTAAATTCTCCGACATGTCTTCGTATAAACCACCTAGATGCTCGTATAGTGGAGACCCCGTTTAATGGGGGGGGGTGGAAATTGTCCGAGCTGTAGCAGTGTAGGATCCGAAAATGAGTTTGTCTATGACCCAAATCCTTATTCTTATAATGAAACACCGAACTTCTTCAACCAACCTACACAACACCAATACGAGACATATTCTTGCGAGTTTTGTAGAAACGATGCTCATTATGGTTACGATTTGTCCCACGCTCAGTCTGTTTATCTCTAATCCGGACCCGTGTTACAATCAAGACTTTGATAATTTTCCACAAACTTCACCTGATTTTCAACAACAATATCTTTGTTGTGAAAACTGCGGGGGTCCTCATGAGACTTTTCAGTGTCAACCGTTGAACCAAAATTTCTACGAACCTAATCTTTGTTATAATTCTATTGCTTCCGGTTTTGACCAATTCCAACCCCTGCAGTTTCCCGTCATTCATCAACCTCCTCAAGAAACAAGTGTGGAAATTTTGCAAGCTAGATAAAACCTAATGAAATCTATACAAACCTTTTTAAAGAAGTTTAATCAATATCTTTTAGAGAACGCCAAAGGTATTATTGCTAGCATGGTGAAATTTTTTGAAATTAAGCAAGTTTGTGAAAAAAAGCAACAAAACCCGAGGATAAACAAGACTTAACTTACTTAAACTTCTCAATGATGTACAAATATAAGTAAGGAGCTGGCAAATAATATTAATCCATCCAACTGGAATTGGGTCCTGCCTTCTACGAAGAAGATGACGAGGAGTATACTATTGGCAATCACATCACACCCTCTTCCCAACCGAGACCGATTAACTCTCTAAGTATGAGGGGACGCATATTTAAGCAACATTTCTGGAAACGAAATCGGACGAATTAATAAAATCTAGTGTTGAGAACCTTGTCCCAATCCCAAGTGAGTCCGAGGATTTTTCCGATATCGAAAGTGAGTGTGATGTGCCCGTTTGTGATGATTTTACAACTGTCTCTAATCCTCTTTGATGCCGACGACAATTTTTTTCCCCTAGATGACGACGAGTTATTTTTCTGATGAGGAACTTCCGACGAAAATTTATCGAACCCACTTTCGGATGAAAAAATCTATTTTCTACCTAGATAGATCTGCATCACTTTAATGCCGAGTCTGATCTTATAAAAATCTTTGCTAATTAACACTTTGAAACTATTCTTCTCCTAAGTTTGATTCTCTTCTCGAGGAGTTCTTCGGTGAACTCGCTCATATTGATTTAATTCCACCAAGAATTAATGAAGGCGACTTTGATCCTGAGGAAGACATTCGTCTTGTTGAGAGATTATTGTATGATAATTCATCCCCCTCGACCGCCGAGAAGAATTTAATTCAGAAAATTATGATTGCTATAATCGAACCTTCTCTCCACTCCTATCCCCGTTAGGAAGTAACTCCTCCTTAATGGAGGAGGAACTAATTTATTTCTTACTCCGAAAGACTCATGCACCGGCATTGAGAATGATGACTATGACTCCGAAGGGGATATCATTTTCCTTGAAAAATTGCTTAGCAATGATTCCCCTTCACTTCCTGAAAATGAGTCATTTCATTTTGATGTTCCATCATCCCCTCGTCCTCCCGCGAAACCGCCAGATGATGGAATTTACTTTGAGCCCGATACGGGAGTTTTACAAAATTGGTGGATGATATTTCTGATAATTCGATAAGAGAACTTTATGTTCATGTGCCTAATGTTTTGCCCAACCTTCCCACCCCTTCTCCAATGTTTGACACTTTGCTTCCAATTTCATACCGATAATTGAGGACAAAGTTCATCTGCTTATCTCAATCTTGGCTTTAAAACTTTTTTTATTTCCCACTAATAAAATTATATTGTATAGCATGGGTTGCCACCCACAAAGAGATTATTTTTGTTAACCGGGTCTTGAGCCTGACTCTATCCCCCATATTTGAGTTGATCAGGGAGAATAGAAATGGAGAAACGGAACATCCAAGATAGGAATGTCCCTTCCAGAAATCATCATCGGGATTTCAGAAGAAAGCGGAAAAGTTTTAAAGCCACGATGAATAGCTGATAGAACTTTGTCCTCATTAACGATGAAAAATGGAAGCAAAGTGTCAAACATTGAAGAGAGGGTTGGAAGGGTGGGCAAAACATTAGGCACATGAACATAAAGTTCTCTTGTCGAATTATCAGAAATATCATCCACCACTTTTTTAAAAACTCCCGTATCGGGCTCAAAGTAAATTCCATCATCCGGCGATTTCGCAGGAGGACGAGGGGATGATGGAACATCGAAATGAAATGACTCATTTTCATGAAGTGGAGGGGAATCATTGCTAAGCAATTTTTCAAGGAAAATGATATCCCCTTCGGAGTCATAGTCATCATTCTCAATGCCCGGTGGCATAGAGTCATCCGGAGTAAGAAATAAATCGTTCTCCTCCATAAGAGAGTCACTATCCTCAACGGGGATAGGAGATGGAGAGAAAGGTTCGATTATAGCATCATAATTTTCAGAATTAAATTCTTTCGGTAGGTGCGAGTGGGATAATATTATCAAACAATAATCTCTCAACAAGACTAATTTCCTTCCGCAGGATGCAAGTCTCCTTCATTAATTCTTGGTTGAATTAAATCAATATGAGCGAGTTCACCGAAGAACTCCTCGAGAAGAGAATCAAACTTAGGAGAAGAAATAGTCAAAGTGTCTCAATTAAGCAAAGATTTTATAAGATCAGACTCGGCATTAAAGTGATGCAGATCTATCTTAGTAGAAATGATTTCTTCATCCGAAAGAGGGTTCGAATAAATTTTCGTCGGAACGTCCTCATCAGAAAATAAACTCGTCTCACTAAGGAAAAATTGTCGTCGGCTACAAAGAGAGGAATAAGACATGTTTTGTAAAAATCATCACAAACGGGCACATCACACTCACTTTCGATATCAAAAAAAATCCTCGGACTCACTTGGGATTGGGACAAGGTTCTCAACACTAGACTTTATTAATTCGTCCGATTTCGTTTCCAGAATAGTGCTAAAATGCTCGTCCCCCATACTTAGAGATTTCGGGCTCCTCGGTAGGTAAGACGGGTGTGATTGCAATAGTATACTCCTCGTCATCATCTTTCGTAGAAGGCAAGGTACAATTCCATTTGGAGTATTATAATTCTTGCCAGCTCCTTAACTTAAAACATTGAACATCCATTGAGAAGTTTAAGAATTAAGTCATGTATATCCCTGGTTTATTTTGCTTTTTTTCACAAACATCGCTTAATTTCAAAAAATTTTCACCCAAGCGAGCAATAAAACCAATGGCGTTTCTCAAAAAGGATATACGATTAAACTTCTTATTGAGTTCTTTACCAAAGGTTTGTATAGATTTCATTAAGTTTTCTCTAGCTTGCCCAAAATTTCCACACTTTGTTTCTTGAGAGGTTGATGAATGACGGGAAACTGCAGGGGTTGAAATTGGTCAAAACCGGAAGCAATAGAATTATAACAAAGATTAGGTTCGTAGAAATTTTGGTTCAATGGTTGACACTGAAAAGTTTCATGAGGACCCCCGCAGTTTTCACAACAAAGATATTGTTGTTGAAAATTAGGTGAAGTTTGTGGAAAATTATCAAAGTTTGATTGTAACACGGGTCCGGATTAGAGATAAACGGAACTTGAGGTGGACAATCGTAACCATAATGAGCATCGTTTCCACAAAACTCGCAAGAATATGTCTCGTATTGGTGTTGTGGAGGTTGGTTGAAGAAGTTCGGTGTTTCATTATAAGAATAAGGATTTGGGTCATAGACAAACTCATTTCGGACCAACAACTGCTACAGCTCGGAACAATTTCCATCCCACCATTAAACGGGTCCCTCACAATACGCGCAACAAGAGTTTAATACGGTATGGGGATTAAGACAAGTCGAGAATTAAACGAATTAAAGGGTAAAGAGACAATAATTAAACGAATAAGAGATAGTGAAATAATTTATTAGAAAAATATATAAGAAAAATATATATGGCAATAACCGAAAATCGTAAACAAGTTACTGAAGCTCTCTAGAAAAACACACAAAAAGCGGAGGAGCGTGTAAGCGTGAACTATTAAAAATCCTTCTCCTTTCGGGTCGAGTTCGTAGGATCGACCCTCCTATACCCACTCTTAAAGTTTTTGTAATCTAAATAGTGAGCCTAATTCACAAGTGACAACACGGTCGTTTTTGTTGGTTTTTTCAAATTCTTTGCGTATTGTTTTGATTACTTGAAAATATTCACAAATGAAAGCGAAAACATCAACGTGGGAACAGGGTTCTTCAAACACTAATTCTTTAAACAAACACTGTAGATTCGTAAAACACATATCCCTGTAACGCGCCAAAAATTGACTTAATCCATTAGGTATAAATATATATATATATAAAAATATTATATAATATATATATATAATATAAATATATAATAGGATAATATCAATTAAATAGAGAGAGTAAGTATTCCAAGAGGCTTTTAAGAAGTTTCACTTTTACCCAAAGTAAAATCCTAAAAAAACCCTCCCGGTATATTCCCGACAAGGAGCGAATTGAAAATCGTTAAATAATTCTGGATCGCGTGTTTTGAATGATCAATATTTGAATTTGGTTTCCTATTTCTATAAATATAAATCAAAAACAAATAAGGGAATAACTAAAAACTAAAGGAATTAAGGATAAAAACACAAAAAAGATTAAAAACGGGAATCGCTAAACCCGTTCTTTAAAAACCCAAATTCTAAAATTTTAACCCTACAAATGAAAATTTAATTTTTATAAATCCTAAATGATAAAAGAAAATTTTAAAAAAAGAATTATATTTTTCTGACTTTTATTTTATTTATTATGAATTAAAAATAGTTTTACTCTAAAAAATTAATTAAAAATATTAAGCTAATTATTAAAATTCTGGAAAAATTAAGAAAAATACTTTATACTATGAAGAATCAAAGAAAAATAAGAACTAGAAAGTTGGCTGAACAAATAAGCAGTTAAAAAGCAAATAAGCATGATAAGCTAAAAACTGAACTTGTGTATAATAATTAAATGGTGTGAAGTATTAAACGAAAAAGACCCAGGGCAGTTGGTTGAATGTGTAGTCCCGATATCACTTCATTACACACATCAAACTAGAAATGAAAAAAAGAAAGATTTGAAGATTGTTTAGGAGAGAGAAATAGAGAAAAAGAGAAAAGAGATATTATTAGAAAAAAATGAACAACTTACTTGTTTCTAAAGAATAAAAAGCTCATTATACCCCGTCCGTTAAATGTGACGCGCGGGATATTTAACTTAGGACCCGGCCTCGGGTTTGCTTTGGATTCTAAAAACCCGAAACAACACAATATTTAGTTAACTATCGAGCCCGAATCCCTATACTTTCCTATAACAAGACGTTAACTAATTAAAGACCGAAGCTCCATCATAGAGTGACCGAACTTCCTTGTTCGACTCAATAAATTGAGCCTAACAGAGTGTGTGTGTGTGTGTGTTTAAGGAGCTGTTGCAAATAAAGAGAGGTCACAGGTTCAGCCCTTATGGCCTCTCTTTTTGAAAAAATATTTTTTTTATTTTTCTTTTTAAAAACTTATAAAATAAGCTGAATTAACAAACTTTAAAAAAGACACTTTTTACAAAACTCAAAAATAAGCTAGAAATAAGCTAAAACCAAAAGACAGTTAACTTTTTTTAACTAAGTGACCATAAGGGCTAAACTGTTTGGCTAAATAAGCAACAAGAAAAAGCAAATAAGCTAACAAAGATGACTACCCTAACCTAATAAGCAAAGCTAAGAAAAATCCAATAAGCCCTAATCTCGAGAAAAGCAAATAAAGTTATTTAGGCCTAAAAGCTAGAAAAATAATACAAAAAAGGTCACTTTTTAAGCTAAGAAAAAATTAAGCTAAGCAAACCAAAAAGCTATGCTCCAAAAAACCTAAAACAAAAACAAAGCTTACCATTATAGAGCTATAAGAAGAAGCAAAAATAAACATATTGAATAACCAATAAGCCAAAAAAATCTATTGAAAAAGGTTAAATTACCTCATTATTACTGAGTGATTTTCAAAGTTTTTTGGTAACATTACAAATAGGGCTTAATGCAGCCCTAATAAAATAAGCAAGTATAAAAGCTGTTCTAAAAACCACAAAAAAGCTTAACTAATTTAAGTCTTACCATCCAGTTAGCTTATTCAATCAAATTAACCCCTAAAACAAGCATAAACTTATCTAAAATGGATATTGATATCAGGACTTTTAAAACTTTGAAAAGAAGACTGAAAGCTATGACAGGTTTGGACTTAAATTCAAAATGGAAAATGCAAACAAAGAACAACTCATTCATATAGCATAAGGACTCAAAACAAGCATGAAAATGGAACTTACAAGTACTAAATCAAAATCAAGCCAAATAAGCTAGATTAAAAGGCAACATGGCCACAGATTCAAATCATGGTTACAATTAATCTTAAACTAGAATTTTAAACTTTAAAAACTAATTTAAACTAACTTATGAACTAAAATTAAGCTGGTTAAAACTCACTTAAAGGCCAAAAATAACTTTTAGCCTCTGTTGACCCATTTTGAACCTAATGCCAAACACTTCTTAAGGACCTGAAAAACCATTTTAAGCTTAAAACAGCTTAAGAAAACTTGTGAAAACCAAAAACAATTAAAGCTTATGGTATAATAAAGACATTTAAGCAATTAGAACATAAAATTAAGCAATGAAAATAAGCAAATTAGATTAGGCAGTATTAAAGACTAAAATTGGCAGTTTTAATGAAAAGCTTAAGCAAAAAAGATTAAAACATTAAGCAACCATACATAAGCATTAAATAACATAAATAAGCAGACATAAGCAGTAATAAGCTAAGGAACAGTAAATAAGCTAAAAATGGAAAATGAAGCTAACCATTTCCCTTTGCTCAAACAAGGGCATAAATTGCTCAAAAGAGCTTTTCTACAAGCTCTAGCTTGTCAAAGACAAGCTAGTAAACCCATAAGCCCTTCCAGGTTTGGCTTATCATCCAAGTTAGCTTTTTGAGGTGATTTTTGAGTAAAGACTTAGTTAAGCTTTTGAAAAAGCTTAACTAAGTTTGACATGAGTAAAAGAGCTGATTAGCTTATGAAAATGGTTTTAGAACACAAATTTAAGCTTAAATGCATAAGGTAAAAACAGAATTTAAAATGACAGAATTTTAAAACTTTTAAAACTGAAATTTCATTAAACTTAAAAACATTACAAGGTTTGAAAAGTAAAGTACAATTTAAAGTAAATAAGACTGAAAAATAAAGTTACACAACTCCTAAACTACTTGAGTTCAAATGTCGAAAATAAGCCCCATTTTATAAGCTGTTCATGAAGCTTGGGGTGTGTTAGTTGTGTTTCTTGTGTGAGGGCTTCAAAAGCATAATCATAGGCCCTCAAAAAAGTCGTGTTCTCTCCAAGCTAATTCATCACAGCCCTTCATTTTTGTCTTCAAATCATCACCCAATAAGAAATACAAACGGGATTGCCTAAGTGTGGAATTTGGTTAATATGGTGTGGGGGTTTAGTGAAATGATAGGTTTTAAGGGAAAGAGGGATGAATAGTGACAAATGTGGTCAGTGGTGCGGGGGGGGGGGGGGGGTGATGTTTACAACCGACTTGAGCAATGATAGTCCAAACCATTAGTGGTTACTTAAGAGTCAGTTGCAATGTACGGTTTTATGTGATATAATGTTTTATACGAGTTTTATATGTGTTTGTGAGGGATATGTAGATCGGATAATCAATCCATTGAGCGTGAACTCTCATTGGTATTGGATTTGTGTTAAAATTTTGTGATAGTTCATTTCTGTACCAACCTTTTTGGGTGACAAGAAAATGATTTTTGGTGATAGAGAAAGCGGTTTCGCGTTTTAAGTTGGTTAAGAAATTATATGAACGTATACGTATTTTTGTGTTAGTAATTTAAGATAAGTTTAGGTTTTAGAGGTTAAGTTAAGAGAAATGAGTTATTTGATGGAGAAATTTCATTTTTAAATCCTTATCGTGGAAGATGGAAAGATTAGAGTATTTTGAGAGAATTAATTTGGTTAAATATGTGGGTATTTAGGTTGATTGGGAATTAAAAATTGATAAGGTGTCATTTGTCGAAAAGAAAATACGTTTAGGTTAAAGATATGACAGTTTTATGGAAGACTTTCTATTTTATAGAAAGTAAATTTGGAAAACGAAAAAGTTATATTATAGAAAAGTAGATTTCAAGCAAAATGGTTAAGCAAAATAGCTTTATGTATTAATAAAACTTAGGTTAAAGATAATTAATTAATTAATAAAATAAAAGAAAAAAAATATTTTTTTTTTTATGGCCAGAATAGTAAACTTCCAAAATAAAAAGGAAAAAAAAGAAAGAAGAAAAGAAACTAGTTTGAGTCCTAATATAATACCTAGTTATAGTTAATCTAAAACACTTCTAGGTAGCCTATAAATACAAAACAAAAATCCCTAACCCCCCCATTGATGAAATCGGCAAAACCAAAAGAGGAGAAAAGAAGAGAAAATTTTAGGGATCTTTTCTAAGGTAAATTTTCTAATCTTTGATCAATTCTAGTTAATTTATTAATTCTTGTTTCATTAAAATAAATAACTCATGTAATAATTAATATGATGGATTAAGGTTCATGTAAAATCTGTAAATTTAGGTTTTTAAACTTTTAAAATCGTTTTAATATCTAATGAAGTTAATCATTGCAATTAGGGTAATAGGAATAGTAAATATTCGTACGTTTAAATTTTTTTTGCTAGAGTCCATAAACTTGGTCAGAGACCGGAAATATTTTAATAATTTTCAAAAAGCCTAAAATTAACACAGAGAGTTTTACTTTAAACCCCAAAGGATTCAGGAATTAATAAGTGGATGGAAGTTTATTTAAATATTCAAACAAGATTCGATGTCAAGGTCTGGAGTTTTTATGCAGATTTGGTCAAATTGTGATAAGTGGTAAAAACCCTATTTACAATATGAATTAGACTTAGACTACTGCAGTTAGATAAGTATTATGTGTCTATTAAATATCCCCCAAAGTAAGTTTAATCAAATTTCGAATCTCAGATAATTTTTAAGCCTAAACTTTTTAAGTGCGCAATCAGACCCGAAATTGGGACCTGTTTTGGAGGTTTGATTTTATCTAGGAGTACTTTTGAATGTAATTGACACTTGGGAGTCCCTCAAGAAAGTTAATATACTCATATAATGAACATAGGTATTTTTTGTTTTGAATATATGAAGTCCTTTAGTATAAGTTTGAGTGCGATAAGTCACGTTAAAATTCTGCAGTTTTGGGCACACGAATTGTGACTAGCTATGAAACTTTATACGTAAAGTGGTTTAAGTTGGGAATGGCAGTCAGATGGCCCCCTAGGGTTAATAACACATACTTAGACCTCCATCATAAGAAGTAACAAGAATATTAAGCTTTCGTCTTAATACGTGTAACACGAATTATTCTTGTTGCGATAATTATTGTGATTTGTCCATTTGTGAAGCCATGTTGGATAGCTTTTGAGTGCTAGTCAAAGTGTTGAGTGTCAAATCCCTATCTTTTTCTAAGATTTTTCATTGGGAGGGAAACGATGCCTTGAGTATTAGACGTTTAAAACTCGATATTTGATGGTTGTAGCTTAAAAAATGCATGTGGGACTGTGGGCTATTACTTGCTATGTGTTTGTAGAGAGTAGACAATTGGAAGTCGGTTGGCTTGTATCATGGGATCGTTCCAACCCCACTTTGGGTAGAGGCCGAGCAATTTTGTTTGAGCTATATTTGATTTAAAATTGTGGTAGAGTTGAGCATGATTGATCTGGAGATATGTGATAGTCAAGATATGCCCATGCAACTGTTAATCTATATCACAGTAAAGATTTGAATTGTTTTTGAAAAGTTATTGAGGCTCGGTGACTAAAACCTTCTATTGGCAATCTTCACCAACCTATTGTTGACGTGTTTTTAGTCATCGTTTTCCAGGGATTCAGGGATCGGATAAGAATGGTCTAGAAAGTTTTTGCTAGTAGGAGACCCGTATGATGCGTTTGAAGGATCAATGATTGGTAGCTTAAGATCTTTGATGGTTAATGATGTTTTGCTTACGACTTTCTAGTTTATGATTTGGATTTTGTAAGCACTTTGTACGGATGGTAAACCCCTATCATACATACATTGTTGTTCTATTCTGGATGATATCATACATTGTTCTTGTTTTTTATTTCACATTTAGGTTATTTCTCTATAAGATGCTTGGCTATTTTAATATCCTTACATTTCGCCGCCTTGCGTTGCCGCCATGGCGGGGTGTACAGTGAAAGGGATGGATGTTGGTGGAAAAGTTTGATTTTTCCTTCCTGCGTTTGGGATAATAGGGGGTAACGAAGGTTAGTGTTTTAGGGTAATAAAGTGGAGGTAAGTGTGACTAACCATGTTAGTCCTTAAGGACTAATGATGTAAAAGTATAGGGGGTTGTATGGTAAAGGGGGTTAACGGGGTAATTGTATAAGGCTAATGGGCTTATCACTTTAGTTTTTGTGTCGGATAAGTATAGAAGAGGATTATGGGCTTTTCATTGTACAGAGCTTATATAATAAGCTTAATGGGCTGACCCGGCCCATGAAATGGGTACGGGTTGGCCCTTTTAAGATTTCTTCGGATTCGGCTTTGTCTTTCACTTGTTGATTTTTTGACTTTGACTTTTTAAACTGGATTGACTTTGACTATCGACTTATGACTTTTTTTTTCCGCATCTTTCCAATCCCCATGCTAGGTTTTGTCTGTTTCTATGGGGCATTATAATGTCCAATTGTTGGTCTTTTAGGGACGTTTTTATTAGGTAAAAGTAAGTTTAATTAAGCACGATACCACTTTATGGACAAATTCCAGCCTGGTTTTTCCACAAGCTGAAGCTTAATTTCTAAGCTCTTTAAGAGCAATTTACATCCATAGTTTAGCAGGGATTAAGGTACAAATTCTCTAGTTTGCTAATTTAGCTTATATGTTTTGTTTAGCTTATTATCTTTATTTAGTTGTTATTTAGTGCTTATTATAATGCTTATTGCATCATATATAATTAATAATGTCCAGCTATAGTTAGATCTTACAGTTTTAGCTTTAAGAGTTAAAACTGTCCTTAAAATCTAGTTAATTACTTATTTTTTTAGCTTTATTAGATTGATTGCTTAATTATGGTTGAGATTACTTATAGTGCTTAATTGGCCTATAATACTAAGATCTGTTTTTAAAACAAATATCATACTTATTTAATCCTTTCAAAAGTTAAAAAAAATGCAAAATAATTATTATAAAGGTGTGTTTTGGCACAAGTAGTACTCAACTGATTAGTACTTGTCATAGGTCCATAATTGGCTTTTAGTCAGATTTAATCCACTTTAAACATAGGTCCAAAAAAAAGTGCCAGTCTTTATAATTTTTTAAGAGTTTAAAAATCTCAAAAGTTAAGGGGAGGTTCAAGTGTACTCTAGTTTAATCTTAGTAATCTAGTATGATAACATGGCTTAAATTTTTAGATCTTCATAAGTTGGGGTTTTGGTGTTCATAATGGTGCAAGACTTGCTTGATGCGTGAGGTAGGGCTCCTTTATGGCAGTAAGAGCTGAGCGCGTGATAGGAAGAGGAGGGCGGGGGAGGGATCATATGTACAATTGTTGTGGTTCGATTTAAGTCAAAAACCTCTTTTTAATTGTCCTTCCAAAGTATGTTAAAAATGTCATTTTCATTAGCTCTTAATTTAGAGTAGAATAAGTTTTGATTTAAGTCCTAGATATTGATAAAAATAAGCTCTATTATATGATCAATCTTCATCGTTATCCACTTTTCCACCACGTTTTTCAACAATAGCTTATTTTGTTAGTTCAAAAAAAGGTGATCGATTATGTGATGTAATAATATAATAAGACAGTAGTCCTTTTATTTTGTTTATAATAAAAGAAGTTTGTAATAAGGTATAATATGCTTAAAAGAAAAAACATAATTGCCAAAAGAAGAGTAGACTAGAAAGGCAAAATAAAGTAAGGGGGAGAGGCCTCCTTCATCTGCCAATAAATACCCCTTCAAATCATCATGTAGAAGTGTGATGCCTTTAAAAAAACTTATTCCTTATCCCCTCCTTTTATGAGGATTGAATAGATTAAATTTGATACTAGCCATCCTCTAACTAAACTTCTCGAAGCTTTCATGAACAATATGTTATGAGAATAGATAAACAAGACCTTAACAAGTGGTAATCAAACGCGCATAATGATTAGAATGATTCGATTTGTAACCTCAAGATGATATTCGTTGGATTCGATTGAGATTCTTGAGCTTTCGAGTTGTGATTTGGCAATTATTTTGAGTTTTTGGACTATCGAGAATTCAACAGGATTATGACGTGACGAAGTTTTTGTGGAGTTATCATTTTCCAGTACTTATTTTTACCATTCTCCGTAAAGTATTTACAAAGCATTCCACAAGAAAGTTATTTTTTTTGTATTTCACGAATCGTTTTTCTAGATATGTTTTGCTTACTACTCTTAGTTTTATCTCTTAGATGGAAAAGTATTGTAATAGATATATACACATTTTCGGTCCTATCGAAAATCGTATATTAGGAGATTATTGAATAAACCTCTCGTGTTGAAGAACGATGTTTTTATAAGTTTCAAACATTTTCGGTTTTATATTGAAAAGTGTGAATAAGACTTTAGTGAATTTACACTCGTGAATACGCTACAAAAGTGTAAAACCACAAATAATCACGGTTTTATAAAGGAAATGGGATTTTGAAAACATTCTTCAATTTAAAAAATTCGAAAGTCAAATTCTGTTCTATCGAATTTGACGTTAAATGTGTTTTCGATTATTCAGATCATCATATAATTTTAGTTTTAATCGAGTTTGGTGGTCATTTGTTAATCCATAGTCAAACGAAATTTTTCAAAAACTCGTTCTTATCGAGATTGTTACTATAATCGATTTTAGGATTAAGGTATTACCAGTGTTAATACTTTAGGAATACCGAGTTAGTTAAGTTCTTTTTTTTCTGAGTTTAGTTCTTTTCGAGAAGCGTACCAGAGTTTCAGACACTTGTTATCCGGAATAGTGTTGTCCGAGTTTTACAATTGTTTACCAGAGGTTTGGAAAATCTTCCTCCACAAATATCACTCATTATTCGTCTACAAAGATCCAATCTTTGAAATCATAAGTAAATGTCAACATCCAAAACATATCAACAATCCCTTGCTGATGCCGGTTCTGAGACTAGGCCTCCCATGCTTGAAAGGGGTAGTTATATGCAAGTAGATTTAGATGCTATATAAATCGAAAGAGGGAAAACCGAAAGTGGCTTAACAAAGCGCTTGATAAAGGTCCTTATAAGTTTGAAATGTTCATTCCTAACAATTCGACAGTTCCAAAATTTGCCAACAGCTGAGATTTAACAAGGAGATATTTATTTCACTATGTTTGCTGAGAATGGAGCGTCCGAAAATCTGATTCTATCTTTTTCGATTCCAGATGACTTTATAATTCGTGGATGCTTGCACTTCGGCCAAGGACATGTGAAAAGATTTTGAAACGTCTTATGAGGGGAACTATAAAAACAAAGTTGATAGAGAAACTTATTTTACAAATGAATTTGATCAGTTTGTTGTTGAACCAGGGGAAGCACTTGTTTAAGTTTACAATCGTTTTGCTCAGTTAATGAACGATTTGGAAAGAAATGACATGCATTTTCCAATTGTATACATTAACATGAAAGTATCCTGAAAAGCTTGCAACCGTAATGGTAGAAATATGTTACCCAAAGTTCGTCTTGCTAAATCAATTGACAGTGGATACGTAAGATGAAATCTTTTATATTTACCTTCAGCATTCGAGAAACTGTTAATTTTCTCAAGAGCAAAGAAGTTAGAAAAATTTCCATGATCATGTTGGCTCTCGTAAGCACATAAGTGGTTCATCTTCTAGAAACACGTCATCTTATTTAGGAGACACATCCTACGTTTGTGGTGATTAAGAAGATTAGTACCAAGCATGATGATGTTCACTTAACCAATTCTGAAGATCCTCTAGCATCTGACAATGTTTTACTGCACGAATCCAATACTTAAAATTTTTCACTCTAACAAATAATCCGACTATCCCACTTCATCAATACCAGAAACCAAGCAATCATTTTACGGGACAGGGTGAAATATCAAAGCAAAAAGAACTCTGTAATTGCTGCATAAATAAAAGACGGGCTTATGTTCAGAGAAATCGTAGAGGGGTCGAATGCTCCAAATGAGACCTGAAATGTTCTATGAACTCTTCGAACCTCGTCTTTTAGGAAACACTTCACCTGTTCAAGCTACAACTGAGTAGAAAAGGACATATTGCAGGAATTAGGTCCAAAGCCACAGAATCGGGAACTCGAAATATTTCATGCAACAAATGTTGCTAGGCAAAACAGGATGAAGATTGGAATAATTCTTTAAACCGATGAAGCAGAAGGGTTTTCTCTTTTCTGAGCATTCAAGGATGGAAGAAATGAAAACTCAGTGGCAAACCATGTGCTAATGGCCAGAATTCAACCAAACTGATAATACTTACTGATGCTGGTGCCAATCTATAAATTCTGAATTTATAAGTGAGTACAATCTTCAATCCAACAATGAAAAAATGAAGAACATATGTAATCCAAACTCATACTAAAATTATAAACAGGACCATTGGTGATGATCAAATTGATATGCGATAATATATTTGATTCAACACCAATGGGAATGATAATAATGGCAGTATTGAAAAAGAATACACATGGATTCTGATCTATGTGCGTTAGAGCAAATTACTATGAAATGCATATCAAGAAGTTGAAAAACAACAAATATTTGCTTAAAAAGTTCAAAACAAAACACGAATGTTGATAGTCAGCGTTTTGACTGTGAATAATGAAAGGGATTCGGGTTTTGGAAAACATAAACGCGGATAATAATTATCTCAACCAATTTCTTGAGGCTGATAAACGAGCAAAACATTTTAGTCAACAAGCCCAGTCTCAATTTGTTCGTGATCGAGATATCATTCGAGATAAGAAAAACCAACAAATACCTTATATTTAGAGTCAAAGATTACAAACCGTCAACATGAGGAACTTCAAAAGTACTCATTCAAGTTAAAAAGGCAAATATGAATAATGAGGATAGATATCATGACACTGTTCAAGATCTTGAGGCCAACCTAAAAAATAATGTTGGGATTTAATTTTTGAGAACTTTGGCAATTCTTAACAGGGTGGAAAGTTATAATGCATGGACCAAAAGCCATTGTCTTGTATATCAGCAAAATAAAACATGTTGGGGTATCTGGAATCCTTATACACCCCCGCAAGCAATTCTCTATGTACCAAAGTTATATCTTGCCTCTTGTTAAGAGGCCAAATCAGTGTGATATTTCATTGAGTAATATTAGATAAACTAAGGCACACTCAAGAAGATGCAATCAATTAGACAACAAAAAGTGTACAAAAAAAAAAAAGAACCAAATGTTGTTGCCAATAAATAGAATATGTTGGACAATTGATTATGCACGAAATAGCATTGCTCCCTCTATAAAGACTTTGTTCCTCAAAAAGAACTTTCTGCTGAGCAAAAAAATATTTTTCCATCTTCTTTTATTCCTTCTGACAAGAATTCAAATGCAACTCCTTCTATCCCGCAACAAAGCCGATGATACACCTTTGACATTGAATTAAAGTAAAATACAAAATTAATATTCAAAAGTTGTCTGAATTAATTTTAAAAGAACGGTAAAAGAGCAAGCATATTTTATACATCACCAGAAGAAATACAACCTCAATGTTTTTGTCGAACACAAAAGAATCAACTCAAACCAATAATAAAAGATTTGCAGATCTATTTTGAATTCTTTAAGACACTATTTTAAAGGGATGTAAAAGAGATGAAAATGATTTTTGAGTCTACAGAAAGTGAACTTTGTGAACTAGAGAAGCAAAATGATTTTTTGAAAGATCAACTTTTAGAAGCATCCCTCAAGCATCGAAGTTTAATTCAGTGTGGGGATGTTAAATCATGATTGTAGACCATTCACTCATGCTAAATTGAACAACTTAAAAAAATGAAATCCATCAGATTCAATATGGTTTGCAAGCAAGAATAAAAAATCTTTAAAAAGATGTTCAAAGGTGTGAAAATCAAAGTGTTGATTTTGAATTAAAGTTACAACATGAAAAAGAAAAACATAAATGCGATTCAAATTTGAAGAATAAAAACACAAATCCTCTTGATTATTCTTGGATTTCAAAAATAGAAAAACTTGAAGATGAGAACGTGTCTTTGGATTTTAAGGTACAAGCTTTGATAAAAGAACGTGACAATGTAAAATTAGAATATTAAAAGCTTTTCAATTCAATAAAAAAGACACGATCAGAAACTCAAACGGAAATAGACGAATTAATTTTTCATGTCTTTGAGAAAACATATGCATATGGTGCTATTCGTGCTGAGAATCATAATCTTTTGTTTACCATATCTGAGTTAAAAACTAAACTGGCAAATGTTGAAAAAGGTAAGTCTGTAAATACTAAGTTTGACAAGACAAATGGTTCTCAACCTCTTCTTTGTGTCACACCATTACACAAACACTGTGTCACACCACTAAACAAACACGCTTTTCAAAAGAAAACGGATGTTCCCAAAATAGAAGAAAACCATGTTGTGTCAAAACCAGCCACTTTACAGACTTCACCTACCAAACAAAGAGGGGCAAATCAAAACATAAATGTCATTAGACCAGGAATGTACAGAGTTGTCACAACACAAGAATCACAAACAAATAAGACTAAGAGTGCTTTATCTTCTACAGGAATGAATGCTACATCTAGAGTTAGAAGACCAATGAGTAAATATTCACATGTTGCACACAGTGTCTTAGATAACTCTAAGAAAGCACCAAAGAATGTAGCAGTTTATGTTAGGAAAAATAAGCAAACAGATAATACATCTGCAAATGTTATTTTGAATAAGGAGAATGTAATTGATGTTGATGTTTCAAAAGCTTCTAAAGCGAAAACTTTGTTATGTGTTTCTTGTATGTAAAATGTGCTTATTCCTTGTCATGATAAATATCTTGCAAAGATTAAATTGAATGTGCGTTCGAATGTTCGTAGAACCTTCTTCACTAATTCTAGAACATTAAAATCTTTAAAAACTACTTTCGTAGCTCATAAGACTGGGTTTTCTGAGAAAGAGACACAATCTAAGACTCTAGATACTACTTCTGTAGTTTCCAAATCTAAGATTGATGTAGAAAGTGCCTCAAAAGATAAGAATAAGGTTTCTAGTGCGTCTAGGATAAAGAAAAGAAATTTGCGAGATAAACCGATAAACACATTCATAAAGAACAAGATTCAAACAAGTAGAATTTGACAAAAGTGGTTTGAATCACAACCAAATGTTATTTGGACTCCTGTCAGTGTAAAACTGAATGTTCATAATACTCGTTCATCTGAGAAACCATCGGTTTCAGTTAAGAAATGGGTAGTCAAATTGCCCAGTTGTCCATGTGTTGTCTCTTCTTGTTTCGCAAGTAGTTCAGATCATTCTGTGGGTTGTTGACAGTGGTTGTTCAAAGCATATGACGGGTGATCGGTCACTATTCAGAAATTTCATTGAGAAATTCATGGGCACCGTTCACTTTGGAAAAGATAATTTTGCAGCAATCACAGGCTATGGCGATTATATATATGGCAATATCACTATTTGTCATTTATATTATGTTGAAGGTCTTGGACATAACCTCTTTAGCGTTGGACAATTTTGTGATGGAGATTTAGAAGTGGCTTTTTGTTCCAATACATGTTACGTACGAAATCTGGAAGGAGATGATTTGCTCACAGGTGGACGCGAATCTAATTTTTATACTATCTCCATTTCTAACATGGCTGCTTCTTCACCCGTTTGTCTCATGTCCAAAGCAACTTCAACAAAGTCATGGTTATGGCACCGAAGACTGTCACATCTTAATTTTGGTACCATAAACGATCTTACCAGACTTGACTTGGTTGACGGTCTACCAAAGTTCAAATATGGAAAGGATCACCTTTGTTCTGCTTGTGAAAGGGGAAAAAGCAAGAAAGCTTCTCATCCACCTAAATTGGTTCCAAGTGATCACTCCAAATTGGAATTACTTCATATGGATTTATGCGGTCCAATGAGGGTAGCTTCGATCAATGGAAAGAAGTATATTCTTGTGATAGTGGATGATTTTTCTAGATATACATGGGTTTATTTTCTTCGCTCGAAAGATGAAACTCCAGAGATCATCAAGAAATTCATTGCTCAAGCTCAATTGAATTACAAAGCCAAAGTTTGTAAGATTCGTACTGACAATGGTACTGAATTCAAAAACACATCTCTTAAAGCTCATTATGAAAAGTTAGGCATCATGCAACAATTTTCAATTGCTCGAACACCTCAGCAAAATGGAGTAGTTGAAAGACGTAATCGTACTCTTGTTGAGGCTGCTCGCACAATGCTTATCTTTTCTCGGTTACCTGAATTTCTTTGGGCTGAAGCAGTGGCTACAGCTTGTTTTACTCAAAATCGGTCAATCATCCATACACGATACAACAAAACACCTTATGAGCTATTACGCGGTCGAAAACCGAATATTGCATATTTTCATGTGTTTGGCTCATTGTGTTATCCAACAAATGACCGTGATGATCTTGGAAAAATGAAACCAAAAGCAGACATTGGGGTGTTTATTGGTTATTCGGAAACATCAACAGGCTTTCGAATTTATAACCGACGGACCAAAATGATAATGGAGACCATTCATGTCAAGTTTGACGAGCTCACAGCTATGGCTTCTGAACATGACTGTTTAGAACCCGAACTTCAACGATTCAACAATCATAATTCATCAGCAGAACCAATGAATACTCCATCCAAAGAAGATTTGGATAATTTGTTCGGTCCGATGTTTGAAGAATATTTTGAGAAGACATCTTCTGATACAACCATCAATTCCGCTGCACAACCGACTCAAGTTCATGAAGATTCATCTTCCACATCTTCAATCTTTGTTGACGCACATGAGGCTCCTCCTGTTGTCACTACATCTGACGAACAAACTTCTCCAATCTCTTTGACCGAGGCTGATGAATTTAATCAAGAAGATTATATCTTGTGTTGTTGATCTATGAAGTAACACGCCCCGGACCCATATTCCGCTGCGACCCAATTTGGGGGTGTTACATCGTGTACCAAGACTCACAAGCATTTGCTAAGAGGATGTCACGTCTTTTTAGCACATATTACCACCAAAGATGTAACACCCCCATTTTTACAATATTGCAGCGGAAGCTAATCTGGGGTATTACTTCATGGATACAACAATCATAATCATAGAAAACGACTCAAAAGAGACGTTTGTTCAAAAAATACGTTATTATTCATTTAAAATTAGAGTTTTACAAAGGCAGGTCCCAAAATCTAGTTACATACAATGGGAATTATAACAAGTTTTAGCCATCTTCAAGTCCATGTCACTCCATACCATAAGTTGCTCAATTACCTGGGATAAACATGCATAAAAAGAAGGGTCAACACAAAGGTTGAGTGAAATTCATAGTTTTGATATGTAATAGTTAAATACAAGTTATCATAATAGAAATATTGATATTGCAGGGATAATTATCATGGAGAACATTATTATCATGGAGAATAGTATTATCATGGAGAACAGTATTATCACCCTAAACTCATGAATCATATAAAGAGATATTAAAGAGATATTAGGAGATATTACCCAAAGAGATATTGAAGAGATATTGGGAGATACTACCCAAAGAGATATTAAAGAAATATTGGGAGATACTACCCAAAGAGATATTGAAGAGATATTAGGAGATACTACCCAAAGAGATATTGAAGAGATATTGGGAGATACTACCCAAAGAGATATTACAGAGATATTAGGAGATACTACCCAAATAGATATTAAAGAGATATTAGGAGATACTACCCAAATAGATATTAAAGAAATATTAGGAGATACTACCCAAAGAGATATTGAAGAGATATTAGGAGATACTACCCAAAGAGATATTGAAGAGATATTGGGAGATGCTACCCAAAGAGATATTTCTATGTACTTAGGCAATAATATATCAGGATAGCATACATAAAATACTTGCATTCATGGTTTATATCAGGTATCACAGGTTTATAAAGTATTCAAAAGATTGAAATGTGGGGTTATGAACTCATTAAGTCTTTGAAAGGTAATCACGTTGTTATAAGATAAATGAGTATGTAAAAGAGTTTTTAAACAAGCATGTATCCCCGCCACGGGTTTATAAAACATGTAAATAGATAAAGGCGAGGTTATGAACTTCACCTGATAGGTAGTTGTAATAAATATTCCAAAATGAAAGCTGACGACCTTATCACAATCTTAACAGGGAAGGTTGATATAGCAAATGATAGTAAACAACCACATCACGTAACCTGAGTAAATATGTCAAGTCTTAGGAAGATTGTACTCTAAAACTTTGGTTCTAAGAGTCATGAGTTTGATTGGAAAGTTTGGAATTATTGTATCACCGTTCGGGCCATCATAATTCAG
>BQNB010033053.1:35504-47794 GCA_026074375.1 Tanacetum coccineum | reverse complement strand
TCACATGTGTGACAAAGCAACGGATCTAGGAGAAGCAATCTGAGGAGTAGTGCATGATTAGGTATTAATTAGTAGTTAATCAGATTAAAACAAACCAACCTCTCAAACCATAGATTTACCTGCTTTTATAAATATAAAAACACAAAAATAATCTTCTCTCAACCTCTAGAATTCTGTTAGACCGTGATCAAGCCTTCCCAACCTATTCCCCTAGAGAACGATAACAACCCCTGAGTCTTGCCTATACTACACTGCAACGATTAGGTACACTGCCTAGGGGATTGTAAAACTTCCTGTGAAGTCTTCACAACCCTCACATCAAGTTTTTGGCGCCGCTGCCGGGGAATAGTTAGGTTTTGATCATAGTTTAACTTAGTTCTACTCACTTGAATCCTTTCAAGTGAGAATTTAATTTCCGTATATTAGCTTTCTTGTAGTCTATCTTTTCTTTGTGTTAATTGTTTCGTAATCCATTCTCGTCAACCACCATGGGAGACGCGAATCCTATCCGTACTCTTGGAGATTACTCCAAACCTAGCCACGAAGGCTACAGGAATACCATTGAGCTCCCCGTAGGGAACAATGTGGTACCTCTTCGATCCGACACCATCCGGTTGGTGCAAAACGGATGCTCATTCCACGGACTTCGGTCCGAGGATCCAAACCAACACCTCAAGGATTTCTTAAAACTTGTGGACTCACTTGACCTTGACGGTGAAAACAGGGAAAGAACGCGCCTGCGTTTATTTCAATTTTCCCTTTGCGATCAAGCTAGCAATTGGCTTGAACGTCTTCCAGCATGATCCATCACCACATGGGAGGATCTTACTACTCGTTTCCTTGCTCAATTCTTTCCGCTGAGAAGAACCGCAAAACTCCGCAACGATATCTTGATATTCTAGCAACATCAAGGAGAATCTCTATCTGAATCATGGACTCGTTTCAAGGACTTACTCCAAAAAGTCCCTCATCATGGCATCAATTTATGGCTTTTAATCTAAATATTTTACGATCATGTCGACTACACCACCCAGATGGACATTGACTATGCAGCAGACGGGAGACTGATGTGTGCTAAAACACACATCATTTGTACCCCGGAAAATGCTAATAAACGGACTAAAACACTAAAATATGGATAAATATATTGCAAATATGTTTGTATTGTGTTTTTAAGCCTTACAGTTACAAAGGATTGGAAACAAAGCAAAAACGGTAATTTTTGGGTGACTTTCGATGATGTTTTTACGTTTATCGAGGCTCAAACGAAGTCGTTAATATTCCTCAATCACACCATTGGAAAGTGCATGATATTACGAGTCCAACGGTACCGGCCTTTCTATCTTGAACCTTTCGATGATGTTTTTACGTTTATCGGCCACCGTTAACCACCGCCATTGACCGTCGCTGGCCACCGTTGACCGCCGCCATTGACCATCGTTGACCGGTGGTTGACCGGTGTTTAACCGGCGTTGACGGTCATTGACCGGGCGTTGATTGGTGTTGACCGACGTTGACTTGACACGTGGCTTGCCACGTCATGACGGCTGGCCAATCAGAGGCTGCCACATGGTCATCTAATCATTGGGTATGAGGTGTTGTTCATAGTATTACAGGTACGAGGAAGGATCTAGATGGGCACTTGGCAAGCAAAGATTGGTGGATCGAGTATTATACAGCTGTCAACAGTTTGCATTAAATGCCAATCATAGGCGGTTGAGGAAACTTCGAGGCAATTTCATTCACATGCTCCCTCTGCCAAATGACTAATCTACCCCTAGATCTAGCACTTGTTGACTATATAATCACAGCAGTTGTATTCATTTAGGGTGTTAGATTTAGTTTATTTTCAATATAGTGTAGGAGTAGTGTAGCTTATTTTTATGTCTTTTAGCTTATTAGTTTGCTTATTGTAAAAGCTTTTATAGCTTATTGTAATCAAGATTTTGAGCTTATTAATGAAGATGTTTAAGGTTGGTTTTTATTTAATGCTTATTATTTCTTAATGCTTATTTTCTTTTTATGCTTATTCTTCTACTCTTTCTCTTCTTTTGCTTATTTCCAAATAAGCTCATGCTTATAGCTTATTTTTGGATCCGATCTCTTAAGCTTATATTCTAATAAGCTTCTTTAATAGCTTATTTAGACTAGCTTATTTTATATTGTTTTTGATTTAGAGCTTTTCGAGTGAGCTTATTTTAGCTTATTTTTGATTGCTTATTTTTCTAGCTTATTGTTTTTAGATCTAATCCTTAAATATACCCGTCTCTTGTTCACTTGATTGAACACCTTGGTTTCGGGTGGATTAGATCTAAAAATAATAGATCTTGTCTTTTTAGCTTATTTTCTAGCATAAAGTTTGTTGCTTTTTAATTCTAGCTTATTTTTCTTAGATCTAAATCTTTAAATATACCCGATCCAAGTTCACTTGATTGAACACCTTAGTTTCGGGTAGATTTAGATCTAAAGTTTTCATCTTTTTATTAGCTTATTGTCTTTAGAATAAAATCTAGCTTATTTTGTCTTAGTAGCTTATTATTATCTTGTTCATCTTAACCCTTGTTTGTTTTAATGTTGATGAAATCTATCCAACACTTAGGCGAGGAGCTTATGGGTCTTATAAGCTTATTTTACTATTAAAGTTTAAAGCTTTTTAGTTTTTAAGGCTATTTAGTATATAAAGTTTGTAGCTTTATTAACTAAGTAGTCATAAAAACTAATAAAGTTTTAATCTTTAGTGTTTAATTAAGTTTATAAGATCGGGTGGTTTAAATTCGTCTCCATTTTCTTCAATCGGGTTTTTCTTTCTTTTCCTTTTCTCTTATTAGTAGTTGTAGCTTATTATTTAGTTTAAAAATGTTTGCTTTGTTGATTAGTGTTAGTTTTATTAATATGTGTAGTGAGTAGATTTTTATATATGCTTGTTAAGTGTTAAATTATTTAGTGAATTAAGTGTGATTAATAAAAAAGGGAAAATATTGATTAATGATTTTTATATTACTTAAATTCTTGTTTTGGTTATTCGAGCGGGCAAAAGCCGTAAGAATAATTAGACATTAATTTAGTAATCAACATCTTAATAAAAGTTGTTTTCAATATAAGCCAACGTTGTGAGAAGATAACTTGTTAGAAAGATATTGGTTCATCAATAAAGACTTAATTGTATGTTTAATTCACACTTAAGGATCTAATCAATACACTTAGCAAGCATATCTTTTATAATATATCGTTCTTCGTTTAATTGCTCGCTATTTGCTATCTAGTTTTTATATAGTTATTTTTATTAAATTTTTAGTTTAAAACCAAAAATCTTAAAAGATAATCAAATATTTTTCTTCAAAGCATTAACATGGATTTCAATTCATCTCTCGCCGTGGAAACGACACTCGGAAGATAGACAATTACTTTTCCTAAAGTAATTTTCTTATCTAACGGGATATACTATATATTATTACGACACGCGTTTGACGCAAATCAGACGCAAATTTTAGGTCACGGTCGAGTTCGTTGATTGAGACGTTTCGTGATTGATTTGGTTGTTTGATCAAGGTTTTCGATCAAGGTGAGTTCATAGCCTCTCTTTTAAATCTTTTAAATGTTTTATAAACCCGCGAGAGGGATACATGCTTGTTTATACAAATCGAACACAAGTGATTTTTGGTACGTGATATGATTCCATTGATGTGAGTTATTATACCTTCATGTACCGTTAATTACCGAGGAGGTATACGCGTAATGCAATTAATAGATCTATTGGGTTTGACAACCCTGTCCGGAGTATGGATCCATTGGTGAACACCCTGTCAAACGGACATATTGTATTGTGACAAGGGGTATGTGGTATACCACCCGGTCGGCAGTTATCTTCAGATGATACAGGTGTTAAGGTTCGGTGCATGAGCTCTATGCAAGTGGAATGTGTTATAACTTACCTAGCTAGCAAGTTGAACTTTTATGAACTATTCTTGTGTTCAAAATGCTTAATTTTAAACTCTATGAATTTACTCAACTTTTGTTGACGTTTTTAGCATTTTATCCCAGGTGATTATGATGTGCTTGCTTGGATGGGAATGGTGCATGGATATCAAGGATTTGGACTCGGTGAACAATTCACATTCGATATTTTTTTTTGATAAATCAAGTCGTGATGTGACTTATTTAGAATTATTTTTACAAAACTATTTGGGGACCTGTGTACTCTGATCTTTTAATAAAATCGAATGTGATACTTATTTTAAAACGTCTCTTGTGAGGTCATTTTTTGTAACTCGTGTGTATGAACCAAGGTTATAAATAGCGTGAAGTGTGGCGTTGCGGCATAGCCAAGCCTCAAGCTTTAGCGTGATGCGTTGCGTCATAGCGTTTTTAAAACGTGATTCAAGGCGGCAAAAAATATTTGTAGAGTGGTCAATATTAGTTAGCTACCAGGCTTAAAATTGAGTTATGGAGTTACTAAGCCAGAATCCCATACAACCCAAATCATAAATACTTGTAAATAAGCTCAAATCCTTGAAATCTCTTAAAAGCTTAAAAAAAGGCGCCACGCCTCGCGCTATAGCGCGCTTTATCATGCCTTATCGTGCTTTATTGCACGCTACGCCTAAAGACAACGCCTTGACCTGTTTCGTAACATGGAGGCCACGCCTCGCACTATGGCGCCGCTATAGCGCGCTTTTTAGAACCCTAGTATGAATTATGAAGTAGCACTCCAATGTTGTATCCCGCTGCATTCCGAATTTTGGGGGTGTTACAGATTGGTATCAACGCACTGGTTATAGCGAACTAGGTCATTTACAAAAATCTGGACTATAACTGTTTTCAAAAAAAATTAAGAGTCTTTCACCGTTGTCCGATATTCGCGCGCGCATCCTTCCTGATCCTTTATATGCTCTATGTGGCATCTTTAACTGTATACTATGTGCGTAACAACTGGGTAACACTTGTTATAGATAATATATATATATATATATATATATATATATATATATATATATATATATATATATATATAACCATCATTGTGTATGATGAGTTTTTCGTTAATATCGATTTAATATATATATATATTTATCTATATATATATATATATTATATATATATATATATATATATTTATTTATATATATATATATATATATATATACGTTTGCCTACTAACATAAATATTTCTTTTCTTTGTAGAGTTGATAGACACGTCTGCGAACTCGCCAATAATCCCTAGACCGTGTATTTGACTTGACTTTCCCGTTGCCGAGCCAGAGCCCGGGCTAGAGCAGGCACCAGTCGAGGCGCCCGTCAACATGAACGGATGAATTGAGTGGGACGTACCATTGTTAGGTGAGATGGACGTGCCAATGGAGAACCCAGATGGTAACCCAGATGAGGATGTGGACATGCTCATGGACGACGATGAAGAGGATGATGACGATGAGGATGATGGCGATGAGGATGGTTGGGAGGTGGATGATGAGTGGCTGATGGCTTCAGTCACGCCGCCCCCGATGCCTGCAGTACCTCTACCTAGTACTTTTGAGGTAGGTGGACCGTCTACTGCCGCACCTGTACCCCCATTCCCGATGGGACGACCACTTCCTGAGGTGGTGAGCAGTGTGGCGGTGCATCACGAGGAGATTGGTGGCTTGTGTATTTAGATTGAGAACCTGGAGCATGCACATGGTGTGCTGGTGAAAAAAATGGGAGATGTGAGTGATGCCCAGTTGGATGATGGGATTGCGATAGGGGAGATTCGACCTAGGGTGACCACTTTGGAGGGTCAGGTAGGAGTGTTGGCTTCTCGACAGGAGCAAGTGATGACCAAGGTAGGAGAGGTCGAAGATCGGGTATTAGAGATGCAGGGCAAGGTAAACAATTATCTTTGTGATCAGGTAGATGGGTCGAGGGAGGATGTGGATGGATTGCTGGGGTTGAAGGAACGGGTGCAGACTTTGGAATCTACAGTGCAGGAGCTTAGAAAGGAGAACCAAAAGTTAAGAGGTCTGTTGAGTGCGAGAGAGGGTGATCAGAGTGTGCTGGCATCGTATGTATTTGGGCTGGGAGAGCGCCTTGCCATGATGGAGCTTCAGTTTCCGGGACCACCTCCGGGGCCCCAGTAGTCGTTTTCTTTTCTTTCCTACCATGTTGATTAGGATCATTTTGTATAGTTACACTAAACTGCTAGTGACAGTTAGTGAAGCCATGCTGCCGGGTGTATTTTTATCCTCTTTGTAAACACCGCAGCTTTATTCGGATTTATGTAGGTTCCTGTATTAGAAACATGGAAACCAGATGTAACTTTTAGGGATTTAGATGTATTTCCGGGATGTTTATGTTTTATCCTTGGCTTGGTTATTAATCAAATCGTTTTATAAATCCGAAATCTCCGTTGTTGTATGTGTTGTCCTTGTAGTAACGCATGGTTGATACTGTTACCCCAAAAACCTTATCCCGTTTCGGTTAAACTTGATTTTTGGAAATTTAACGTTCTGGTTGGCAAACTTTCTACACGTGTGACTCTTTTGTTTACCCTTATCCTTGCTTTGATATTTCCTATTACTTACTATGATCCGTAGACCGAACTACTTATATGGCGTTTTATAAACTAATGATCTTAAACCACAAATTGTTGTAATGAATTCTTATATCTGATTGAATGAACGTCACGGCATAAATTGTGTCGATTTTGTTGTATGAATATATATATATATATATATATATATATATATAAAATCTCTTTTAAATAAAATAACGACAAATTTCTACGTGTATTTTATGTTATACAAATAAAAGTTAACCTGTTTTCGGATTGCATGTAATTGATTTTCTCCTAAGGTGTCAAATGATTTCCTTTCCTCCATAAGAATGACACCTTGCGTGTATAGTGTATGATAATGAAATATTTTTGACGAGGGCAGATATGTCGTCGTTTGGTCCTCAATTATGCATAACCTGATCAACTATGCATAATTCATGAAGAACTACGCTATGTCGGATTAATCGTCACCTTTGAAAACGTTGAATTCTCAGATGAATGTTCAGGATTGGACCTTTCGAAAGAGAATTTTTTTTTACCCTAATTATGGACCTTTATGCAAGTAATCGTACTCGACTCGACTGCAGGGAGAGAATCTCAAGTTGAACTTGTTCTTCCCCTTTTCCTTGCGTTATCCATGGGAATTTTCCCTCGTTTTGGTGTCGACTCAGAAAATTTTCATGACCAAATAATTCTGAAGAGAATATACCGGTAGTATTGTTTGAAATGAGCGCGTTTAGAAAAAGCTACGGGGTCTAGGTAACTTAAGTAGTGGACCGGTTGTTTGTTACAGCAAGACTTAGTATAAAGTAAACTTTGGTGATAAAATGTCGAGAAACCTAATACCGACACTGAGAAGGGATCTTCTCAAGGGCAGAAGATTGCCAAAGGGGATGAAATCTGAATTTAAATAACTCTAAAGCTAGTGAAGAAGACTTCTCCTACATCAAATGTGTAGCATTTTGTTATATCAACCGATGGTCGTGAAGAAGACTTCTCCTACATCAAATGTGTAGCATTTTGTTGTATCAACCGATGGCCGTGAAGAAGACTTCTCATACATCAAATGTGTAGCATTTTTTTGTATCAACCGATGGCCGTGAAGAAGACTTATTTCGCTAAAACGAAAGGCTATGGCAATATTATTCTACGTAAGTGTTCGATCGTCAAGGATTGATAAAGAGTCCTATGCGACGCTCGACCTACGGTTGGGTGTAGTGATTCTTACTCCTTGATTGAAAGGACTCTAGTCGCGCGAAGCCAAGTGAAAGGATTGGAACCCTGATGGAACCCAATGGCGACATCCGTCACCATTTCTGGAGGGGGGGGAATCAAAATTGGCTTACGCCGAGTCGAAGGGAATGAAGTGGGAATTTAGAAGAAATTGCCTAGTGAATATGCGTTGTCGTTTAGACTTACCTAGTCTATGCGTTCGATGACCGATAAGATACATTGGGATTGAACCAAATGTGTTAATCACCCAATGAGGGACAATCAAAATCTCCGTCTTTGAAAGCACGGGTATTGAATCCTAGAAGCTTGAATAGATTCTAGTGATCTTTTATGTTTAGTCACGGGAGCACCGCCGTCGAATTTCTTAAAAATGTGTCTTGTATGTGTTCCATTATTTGCTAAATGTGGGGTTTATGTCGCCGCTTCTATGTGACTGTTTAATATGATTTAGATCGGGTGGGTACGCCTCCCCAAGGTTTATTGATTGAGATGGCTTGACTATTTAGCAAGTGTGGTATTGTTGGTTAGGACTTAGCCGTGATTAAGTTAGAATTATTGTCGGAATGGCTTGACTATTTAGCAAGCATGGTATAATGTGAATTGGATCGGCGGGGTACGCTTACCCACATATTGCCTACAAAGTGCCGAGACGCAATTATAAGCGACCTTGAGGAAATGCCTATGTAAAGTTAGGCTAAAATGCGAAGTCATTATAAAATGACGAACATGTGATTATGTGTAAATAATGCTATAGTGCGTTCGACGGAGTTATGTGTACTCCGAATTATTTCCGCAACCGATTATGTCTTCTTTTGATGAGACCGGTTTGGCGATGTATGTTTTGTTTTGCTTGGTATGATCACCATTTAAGTTTGAATTGGTCTTTCGTTTTGAAAAATTCTGAATACGTCTAAAGTCGTATGACCGCCGCGTGAGAACGTGCGAATCCGTTCAGGAATGAGGTTCCTCTCTGCGTTGCGAGTGAATTTGGGGATGGGAAAGTCAAATAGAGCACCGCGACGTTGCTCCCTTAAGGTGGGTGAATGTAACATCCCGAGATTTACGACGTTATGATGATCGCGGTTTCATCGTTGATACTAATATTTTATTGGTTCGTATGATCGAACTTTGATGTTTAAAATTTTATTCGACCCGAATAAAGATGTTCGTATTTTATTATGAATGATTTGGAGAAATTTTTATTTTTGTCAATTTGCGAGTCAAATTTAGACCGTGTATTCGTTAAACATATTGGGCCTCATAGAAATTATGACGCGTCCCGTAAATTTTATATTTTATAAGAATTATATTTTTCTTATGGACTCCGTCGTCTTTGTTCCTTGTTCTAGCCGGACTTGTGTCTTAATGCATACCTTATGCTTACCTTTTTATAAACTATACCTTAAATTAAATAATTGCTTACACAATATAAAAATATTGACAAGTAAGGGAAAGTTGGGGGTTTTCTTTTGGCAATTCAAACATTCAAATGTTTATAAACCAATCCCGATTTCTCTCCCAAACCTTATCCGCCACCAACCTTGAACCTCCACCATCACATGTACCACTACCCCTTTTACCAACCCTCCTAAAACCGTCCTAACCCTAAACCCACTCACACTAGCCCTATTTAAAACCTGCCACGTTGCAATCCCCCTCAACCCAAGAAAATCCATGGCCGAAAAGATTATAAACAAACACAAAACCTAAACAAAGCAGTGAATTGTTGCTGAGGTTGTACACACACAAGAAACACAAGTTGAGAAGCTATGAAGGCCAGAGACTTCTATATAAGCAAGAAAACACAACCGAAGAAACACATTAGTTTTAACTTAGCTTTTTCTTATTAAAATTTTAATTAAGTTGTAATTTAAGTTTCCAGTTTGTTTTTTTAAGTGTAATGTATTACTTTAAAATATATATTCCAAGTTCGAGTTTATTTTTCAAGTTTCTTGCTTTTTTCACTTATTAAACCATCTTTTAGCATAATTGTTAATTCCGAAAAAAAATTGTTTAAACTTGTTCTACTTAACTATTTAATCATTAATATTAACTTTGCATTCTTCAATTTTAAGTAAAATCAAAAAAAAAAAAAAAAAGATTTTAGACTCATTTAAAGGGGTGTTTGGTAAAGCTTCAAAATGGGTAGTTTTGTGGGTGTTATGGGTCACAAACACTCAGCCACCTTTGGCTGAGTGTGTGTGGTTAATTAGGGCAAAAATTTTATAGTTTTTAGTAAAAATTGAGCTTTTAGCTCTATCTCTTTCTGTCAAAAGTTTTCACAAAAAAAAAATAAGCCTTAAAAGCTTAAGCTGCTTAGACAGCTTAAGCAACCCTTATTTTTGTGCTCAAACAAGTCACTACAAGCCTTATTAAAAGCCTTTGTTACTGTCTTTTTAATTTGACAAGTAAAAGTCAAAGTGAGAAAAATGAATTTTTTTTGAAAACCCTTACCTTTGAGCTAAAAAATCAGCAGGATTTATTGTGCTTTAACCCCCCTTATTTTGGGAATAAGCCAATTTACCATCATTCTAAATCTGTTGGGGATTGGTTTTTGGAAAAAGCTATTTTTGGGCTTATTTTCATAAGCCCAAATAAGCCCTTCAGTGACTGTTTTTGCCCTGGTGCAAAACAGAAAGTTCAGCCCTCTTTTTCTTCTATTTTAGCTTAGGTGCCCTAGGTTGTTATAGCTTTTACTTATAGATTACTAGGTCCCCTTTAAGCCCCTAGATTTTTGCAGCTTAATTATTAAGTTAGGATAGCTTATTATAGGGCCAAAGTAGGTCAATTTTCATTCTTTCTTTCTTTTTAAGCCTGTTAAGTTTTAGCTTATTGCAATCTCAGCTTATTTTAGGGCTTCTTAGTTTAATATTAGCTTAGTTTGGTTTGTTAATCTTGTTAAGATAGTGTAGGCTTTATTTCAGCTTAATTTGCCCCTTTGAACTTTCACAAAAAGCCAATAAGCTTTTCAAGCTTATTGACATTCTGCCATCAAGAAAGCTCACTTTTCTGGCTTATTGAGCTACTTTCAGCTTATGTCCCTTTTATAAAAAGTGATTTTTATAAGCTCCTCTACAACTTTCCTTTTATGAGTTTTTCAAAATAAGCACTTGGGACCCTCTTGGATAATCGGGCTTAGTTTCAGGGACCATTTATGTAGCTTTCGACTTTTCCTTTTAACTTAGTTAACACCATAGGTTAGCTTGGTATTGCGTCGTTAGTCCTTTTGCTATTACACTGTTAGTCCCCTTCAGTTAGCCACAGTTAGTGTATTTATTTTAATTTAATTTAGGTTAAATTTTAATTAGTTTAATTAAATTAAAATGCTACAGTAACTTTTAGGCATTTTTATATTTTTAGAATCCTTAACTTTTTCTTTAATTAATCTAATTTTTTCAGATTTTTTGTACTTATATTTTCTGTCTTTGTCGATTTATTTAGTTTTAATTAGTAATTAATATTTAAAAATTCATAAAAAATATAAAAATTAACAAAAAATTATTTTTCTTTTTTAGAAAATTTTATTTGATTAAATAGTTTGTAGAAAAATTATAAAAACCCGTGTAGGGTAATTTTTGCTTAATTTTCAGTTTCAGGCCCGTTTACGAGTCCGGCTTTTTCGTTTCTTACCGTTTTGTTCGCTTTTTAACTCCGATTTTGAAATTTTTTACATTTTCTTTTAAGTTAGAATATTTTTAATTTATTTAAATTTTAAAATTAATTTTAGGACTTTATTTTTGTAATTTTTAGTTTTAGCTTGCGATTTAATTCCCGGTAATTCATAATTGCATGTTTAATTTAGTTTATTAATTTTAATTATTTTAGTTAATTATTTTTAGCCTAACTATGTTCCCCGTAGATTTCTTAGGAATTTCATTGCCATTATATATGCCCCCGTAGTTTAGGATTTATCCGTGTAACTATTTTTGTTCCCCGTAGTTTTAATCAAGGTTCCCATTTTCCACTGCTTGCTTCCCGTAGAATAATTTTAGATTTCTTTAATTAATTTTAGTTTAATTAGTTAAAAATCAAAATCATTTGTTTCTCAATTCAAATCATCAATTCGTCATTCGATCGTAATCGCAGCCTCGTTGGGGAAACGACCCGGGAGACATACTTTCCGGCTTACGTATATATTTTAATTAGTGAGTTTTGACCTTTTGCTTCGGTCAGGGGCAATTGGTTGGGATTTGCTTGTGTATTATTATATATATACGTATTAATACTGATCAATTTTTGGCGCCGTTGCCGGGGAGGCTGTGCAACCGTTTATCGTTACGTTTGATCAATTGTTTTTGAAATTGTGAATATTTTCTTTTATTATAAAATATAAAAAAGTACAAAAATATTTTTCATTTCTTTTAGTATAATTATCAGTTAAAAAACCAAAGAAAAAACCAAAAATATAAAAACATTGTCCATAATAAAAAAAAAGAAATAAAATTCACAAATTGGTAAAATACCAAAATATAATATTCTCAACTGAGGTATTATCATAATAAGTTCCGGTGAACTTGTTGGTTCCCAA
>BQNB010033053.1:3690-34968 GCA_026074375.1 Tanacetum coccineum | reverse complement strand
ATTTTAGATGTCATTAAGAGTTCTTCATGCTACAATGCTTTCCTCATTACTTCTGATGTCCCCGAAATCTACATGCAGCAATTCTGGTTCACCGTCAAAAAGATCAAGAAATCTTCCTTCTATCAGTTTTAACTTTATGACAAGAAGTTTGAAGTTGATGTTGAATTATTTCAGAAAATTCTTCACATTTGTCCAAGAGCTTCAGACAAGGAGTTCGTTGTACCTTCATCTCATGATTCACTTGTCACCTTCCTCAAAGAACTGGGTTACAAAGGGCCACTGGAAGTGATCTCAGATTTGTATGTTGATTATATGCATCAACCATGGAGAACTCTTGCAACTATCATCAACAAGTGTCTATCTGGGAAAACATCAGGTAATGACAGACTTCGATAATCAAGAGCTGAAATCTTGTGGGGTCTGTTTCACAAGAAGAATGTTGACTTTGCTGAGTTGATTTGGGAAGACTTTCAATACCAAATTGACTACAGACAATCAAAATTCAAGAGACGTGAAATCATGCCCTATCCCAGATTTACCAAAGTTATCATCCAATACTTCCTTTCACAACAAGACTTCATTTTCAAGAGACACGGTTCATATATCAACATAATTAAGGATGATGGTATATTGGGAAGGTTGAAGTTTATAAGCAAAGGAGAACTTACACAAGTGTATGGATTACTTATTCCAGATACGATGGTAAATGATGAGATCAAGAACTCAGTATCCTATCAGACTTATCTTGCCTTATCCACTAGAAAAAAAAAACGGAAGAGGTAAAGGAATAACGGGAAGAGGGAAACAATACTCCAACAAAGCGAAAGCGTTCCAGCTGTCTCTCAAAGAATATCTCTCTGACCCTAATGAAGCAACTGAATTAAGCTAATTCAAAATGAGGTATGCACTGAAGCAGAGATAGCAGATGAAGAACAACGCATTCATGAAACTCATGCTAGTATTGTTATTGGTAGGGAGCAAGCCTCAAGAATTGACAAAGAGGCGGTTGAACGTCAAAAGAAAAAGAAAATGAAAGGAATTGCTACAGATGAGGCTGCACAAGAACTTCTCAACTTAAAGAAGTGAACAAGAAAAAGCAAAGAAGACTATATTTACAACAGATTCCCAAAGGCTCAAGTGAAGACTGTGGTACAAAACCAAAGGTTTCCTAATGAGCCAGAAAATAAAATCCAAAGGCCAAGTAAGGAGCGGGTATTACACCTAGGTCCTTGAGCAAAAGACCAAATAATGTAGCTACTCAAGAGATGACTAGGGTTCTGATGAAGAGGAAATCATACTTTCTATTGATGATGAAGAAACCGAATTAGAAAAAGAAACAGCCAAAAGTGAAAAGGCAGATGACAAGACGGCTGATGAAGAAGAAGGGAATTCGGATGATGAAGTGCATACTGAGGAAGATGAACAAACTGATGATGAAGCTCATGATGATGAATATGTGAATAATGATGTTGAAAAGCATGATGATGTTGATGAAGAAATGAATAATGTTGAGAATGATGATGAAGTTAAAGAAGATCAAGAAATGGTTGATGCTAAAAAAGTTAAGTCTAAGAAAATAGAAGAGGAGAAAGTAGATAATGAGCAAGCTGGAGCTGACCAAGCTACTAAAGATGATCAAGCATGAGCTCTTGTTTCTGTGACACAGAATGAGAAGACAGAATTACCTCCATACACCTCCAGTCTTTCTCTGTCATCTGACTATGATAATCAGTTCTTTAATCTCTCCTTTGATGTTTCTCTAGTTGGTACTGTCAAAGAAACTACTGATACAGAGATTAGTTCTTTGTTAGATGTTCAAATCCAATAAGAAATCCCTCATGTTCTGTCAGCTCCATTACTTGATGTACTTGTATCAGTGATTCCTAAACAGACAACTCCAACACCACTTACAACACCACTACCAACACCACCAACTTCAAATGAAGAACCAAATATTACAACTACCGTACCTGATCCACTACCAACACTTCTTTAAAGATTGTCTGACCTTGAGATAAAATTTGAAGCTTGGATCAAGGTTGATCACTCTAAGCCCATTGAAGAATCAGTGCAAGCCAACATAATCAACAAAGTTAAGAACCAACTGCCCAAGTTTCTACCAAAAGTAGTTTCTAATTTTGTTAATCCAAGGATTGAAATAATTGTTTGTGATGTACTCTAGAAGAATCCAGCTTTCCTTGCTCAATCTTATTTCACTCCTGTTCACCCTGTTTTTAGAGCAGCTAAGTCTCTTTCTGAATATGGGCTAAAGAAAATACTCCTTGAAAAGATGGATAAAAGCCGCTTATACATGACTCATGAGAAGCATTATGATCTATATAATGGTATCTTGAATTCAATCATGCTTGATGAAGCCATTGCAAGTGGAGATGTCAATCCTGATAAAGTTATGAGGAAAAGAGACCGTGGCAATGATCAAGACCCTACTACTGGATCAGACCAAGGGAAGAAGAAGAGAAGGCAAGGAAAAGATTCTGAGCCGTCCAAAGAAAAGTTCAGACTGGTTCACCTCGAAAGGTAAAACTCAATCCAAGCCTTCATCTACTGATAAGCCTGTGAATGCAGAAGAACCACTTCATGAGGCTGAAATAGATGTGGAAGAACCTATTCTAAATGATGTGATTAATGAGGCTGATCAACCACAAGATGATGTTGCTCCACACAAGGTAACCCAATTTGGTTCAATCAACCTCCAAAACCTCCTACTCTTGATCCAGAGTGGAATAAAGACAAAAATGTTAATGATGGACCAGAGCAGACTTGGTTTAATGATCTAGTCAATGCTGAGAAAGATCCACTCACCTTTGATGAACTTATGGCCACTCCCATTGACTTCTCTAAGTTTTCTATGAACCGTATCAAACTAGACAAGATCACCAAAGAAGACTTAGTTGGACCAGTCTACAAGCTTCTCAAAGGAACCTGCAAAAGCTGCATTGAACTGGAACACAACATGGATCAATGCTATAATGCTCTGACGGATCAACTTGATTAGACAAATCTTGAAGGTGGAAGATGTCCATATGACTTAAGCAAGCCACTACCGTTTTAAGGCTCTCCAGGTCACCTTACCATTCCAGTCGATTTCTTTTTCAATAATGATCTAGAATATCTGAAGACAGGAAACTCAGAAAGGAAATATACTACATCGACCACCAAGACAAAGGTTGCAAAGTATGAATTAGAATTTATTGAAGAAATGATTCCAAAGCTATAGAGTCTAGTCAAAGTGGCTTATGACAAAGATGTTGCACTAGGGATTTCTTACTAGGGACCCAAGCGTCAGTTATTCTACATGTCACATATTAACAAGTTTTCTAAACATGATGTCTACTTCACAATGAAGATTTTGAGTGCGGTAAGTATAAAGGTTGACAAGCAATTTGGGTATGGATATTTGAAACAGATTGTTATGAGAAGAGCTAATTAGAAAATGTATACATTCAAAGAAGGTGACTTTCCAAAACTACACTTGAATGACATCAAAGACATGCTTCTTCTTCATGTTCATAATAAGATATTAAACCTAGATGGCGATGACATTGTTGACTTGGCAGTTGCACTGCGTATGTTTACTAGAATAATCATCATTTAGAAAAGGGTTGAAGATGTCCAACTTGGTGTAGAGAGTTATCAGAAGAAGCTCAACATCACCAAGCCACAAAAAGATTTTCATGAAATCTCAGCCAAAGAGCCGTACACCACATCATTTGATCTGAAAGGGGTTGTTAATCTGAACTTAAGAAAACGTAAGAGACTGATGCGAGCTGACGAGCTTTACAAGTTTCTAACAAAACACTCCAGTTTGTTCATAAAACGCTCCATTACAGGCTGCTAAACTTTAAGTTGGGATACAACAAAGACATGCCAAGGAGAAAATAGATAGACAAGGATCAGGATCGAATAAATATTATGGTACAGTTGATTGACAGTAACTGTTGGAAAGAAGGATCATGTAGAGCTTGGAAGGTCTGGTTGGTGGAAGGAATGTTAAGACGGACTATCGACTACTCTATCTTGTGAATATGTATATATGTAGTGTAGAAACTCTAGTATATATGTGATGTGTATAATTTTTCATGAATTTTTTATTAAATTCAAAATCTTTCCAAATATGTATGCAACACTATATCCTACACTCATTAATTGAGGGAGAGCTTTAAAATGTTTCTAATAAGCATGCCAATCAGAAACATTTTTCTCCCCAAAAGTTTTAATCAATTGATATCCAATTAATAAACGTGATCTTAAAAGACTTAAGTGCAGTCTCCTCACTTAAATGTGTAAAATGTTTTCGAATATCAAGGCACATATGAAGGGGGAGCATTTTCGAAAGATGAAACCGTCAAGGTACAAATGTTTTGATTTATATCACAAGTACCTTGATTGATTTTTTGTTAGACTAGTGATTCACCTATTCGAGGGTCTTGGTTGATCAAAGAAACAAAGATGAAACATGGTGTTTCTAGTGAGAGAAAGTATAGAGAAGGTGGATGAAAAAGATGTAATATTAGCTTAGAATGAGAAAGATACAACTGATTCATCAACCACCCCTCATAGAGAACCATGAGGGGTATTTATACTAGAAAGAAAAGGAAAACTATTCCTAGTTTACAATAATAACCCCTGCGTGTCACGTAGTGTCCATAGCTAGTCCAATTCACGTGTAAGACGCCAACTTTACAAAATAGTAAGGCTAACAATCTCCCTCCAAGACGGTGTCACACGTGAATTGGTTACAATATTTCCTATAAGCAAAAATAAAGTAAAATGATAAGAATGAAGTCCAGTATTCCTTGAGAGTGGCTTCATGATCTTGATCCCAACGGCCCCCATAGACGCAGTACCAACCGCCGACTGCCGGAAGCACTCAAAACGACCTCGCGCCCCTCCTGAAACTCACACCGGCGGCAAAAAGCAATAACGCTAGCAAGCATGGTTGTAGTGAGAGAAAGTAGATAGAGGGTGGAGAAAATACTATGTTTTTATTAGCTTAGAATGAGAAAGATACAACTGATTCATCAACCACCCCTCATAGAGAACCATGAGGGGTATTTATACTAGAAAGAAAAGGAAAACTATTCCTAGTTTACAAAAATAACCCCTACCTGATACTCAGTGTCCAAGTCTTGTCCAATTCACATGTAAGACGACAACTTTACAAAATAGTAAGGCTAACAATCTCCCTCTAAGATGGTGTCACACGTGAATTGGTTACAATATTTCCTACAAGAAAAAATAAAGTAAAATGATAAGAATGAAGTCCAGTATTCCTTGAGAGTGTCTTCAATGATCTTGATCTACTTGAATACTCCAGCTTTATTTCTTTAGCTTGTAGATAAACATATAGTAACCATACTGTTGAGGATAACTTAGAAGTTTTATCTACCAATGATCTCGATCTTGATTGGATTTCTGGTCATAACTTCCTAACATGTCTTCAAAAACTTTCTTCATATGCTTCTAGTCATCTCGAAATTTTTGAATTAGCTGCATGTCTTGAAAAAGCTTCATTTTCTTCCACTTCTGGTCATGTCAAAGTTTTCTAGAATCTGCTTCTCATTTTGTCATCCTTAAAGTTCCCTCATCCAATTACTTTGGCTTATATGAATTCTGCTCTGAACTTCTTGTGTAGTATCGATTTATTCAGCTCCCTCCCAAACAGACACCCTTGAGACTGATAAGAATTAATGCACTAGTCTTCTCAAAGAACTCCTTTCTCATTTAGGATACTCTGTGGGAAGGATGATATCATCAACATCGTCTCACTTAGGAAGCATTCCAGTCTCGAAGCACACACTTTATCCCTTTTACGAAGTCAAAACCGTAGCACCTAAATCAATTAAGACCCAGAAATGCACTTTTCTCCTTTGAGGAAAGTGCTGATATAAATTGCTACACCAAAGTCAACTAAGTCCCGAGTGTAGGCAATTTATCCCTCTATGTAGTCAAAACGGTAACATCAAAGTCAACTAAGTCCCGAATGTACCTATTTAAATTGTTTCACCAAAGTCAACTAAGTCCCGAGTAAAAGCAATTTATCCCGCTATGTAGTCAAAACTGTAACATCAAAACGGTAACCTAAAAAATCAACTAAGTACCAGATGTACACATTTCTCCCTCCAGGATGATGACTAACTGAGGAATCATCCTACACATGTGTACATCGTATATCAACTGGAACTACTTATGTAGCTTCATATACTCGTGATTGCATAAGCAATACTTTGTGAGAAGATGTCAAAAAATACTCTCTTTACAAATCTATCTTGATCAACCCGATCTAAATCCCCTTATCTATTTTGTAGGAAAATACTAATGACTACTGATGGAGACAACCCGATATAACGAACCCGAGAATGAAGCAAAAAACCCAACGAATAACTTCAATCCCCGTAGTCATTAAAATTCAATAATAGCCATTAAGAGTGAAGGTAAATTTTGATAAGGATCATTTTTAGTGTAATGTATTATGTTTGTTGTGTTGTTGTTCGTGATTTTTGATGTGTTATGATAGTTAAGGATATCAGCTCAATAAATTAACATAAGCACGACCCGTCCAAGTAATAAAACCCGGTCGTTTATACTTTACCCGACATAATCTTGTTTTACTACTCGGCCCATCCATTAAACTCGAACTAACGAATAGCAGCAGCCCAATAAGAAGCATCATAAGTATATTCAGCCTAAAAAGTACCACAACTCAGCCCATCACATAATAAAAAGTCGGCTTACTTTTGTTATAACCATATCTGACCCATGTTTGTGTCTAATCTAAATGTTCCAGCCTACAACCACATTAACCTAATCATTAATAATTAGGGTGTATATAATAGTCATTACCCTAATTCATCTTATAACCCTAATTCCATTTACAGTCGCCTACCATAGTTTACTCTCCTAAAAATTTAGCAGATCTCTTCCATCATAGTTAAAATAGACTAACCCTAATCCTTGTATCATCTGCCACCATCTACACTTTATAACCCAGCCATCAATCAACTAACTCGAACCCTTGTTTCATACACAAATCAAACATATCACCCTTTTTGCTTCCTCAATTTTAGCGGCTTCAAGTTCTTCAAGGTCATTAAGGGTCTCGGTTAGGTGGTGATTAGTTTGGTTTGTGTTATGTGTTTTCCAAATCAAAACAAAGAACGATTATAACTTGTTAGTTATACATCTTCTTTCCTTTTGTATATCAAAGAGAAAAGTTTTCTTCTTTTAGATATGTGATGAAATATATTTGAGTGTTTGGATCTTATAAAGGTCTAAAATGATCTTGATATACACACCAAATAATATCTGAGATCATGCATTATGGTGTTTTGATTTTCTGGTTTGAGTCAAATAGTTGATTGAAGGAGGTGGAAAAGGTATTGAATGTGACGAAGGTAATTATAGGATTAGTCTATGGGTTTGTTGATGATTGAGGATGTGATGATGGTTATTGTAGATGATGTTGTTTAGATGTTGTTGTTGTGTGGGTTAATTTGTTGTAGTTTAACACAGTGTCTGTCATCTTCTTCTTCATTTTTGTATTTTTCTTGAACCTTGACCGACTCACTGAGTTAACCCGGTCAACTCGTTAAGAACCGAGTTGACTCGGTCTGAGTCAATGGTTTACACATTCCGCAGAGCTGTTGATGTGTCGTTGTGTGGTGTATATTTTTATGATTCAAGTTTTAAATTTATATTTTGACAACTTAACCAAAAATAACACTTTAACAGGTAGTATACCCGGTCAGTGGTAGATTCGTGGTAAGTAGGGTGTCGAACACTTGAAGTGAGGTTAAATCTCTTAATTTATTTATATTTTGGTTATCTAATCTAAGTTAATTATAATCTAAGTCAAACCTGAGAGACTGGCACGGTTTAGTTGGTGACTACAATCAATTCAAGAAACTTTAACCCACGTAAGCAAATTAACAGAAGATAAAAGAGCGGTCGAGCCTTATGATAGAAAACTGTATTAGCCATCATTATTCCGATTAGAAGTTGGTTTGTTTATTCAGTGCAATGATTACTTATCTCGAAGAGGCATATCATTCTTAGACTTAGGCGGGACTTCATCCTAAGACCTAGACACATTAATTATGTCACAATTAAAGCATCCGCATAAAGCATCCTTATTACATGATTATAATCTATCTTAGGGATTAAAACAATGGTGATCTTGTTAAACCCTAGCTCATAGAGACTTTACCCACTTACTGCTTAATGGCAATTTATACACTAGTAGTCCACTTGTCCAACTATCCAATGGAATCAAAACATTATTTGTTGAATTATCTAGATTCACCTACTAGTCAACATGTTCAATAAATCAAAGACAGTTTTAGTTAACTAGTTAAGCCAGAAACGTATCCTTAGCACGATTTTAAAAGGACAATATTTGTGATCCTATAATTCTAGATGTATAAATCACTATATGGAGAGCTATTCCGGCATCTAGATTACATGGTCCATATCACTAGATCCATTTGAATAATAGGTCGCATACAAAAGCACGTAAACAAGTATGTATTGATAAACATAAACAAGCATTCAACGATAAATTAAGTAATCGAGATATAAACAAAACCAAACATTCAGATCTTCATAATAATGGCTAATACCCGAAGGTAATAGCCTTCAAACATCATAATTAATACAAGAGTAATTGTTTTAGCCAAGGTAGACTAACTGAGTTAACGAATAATACCAAAAACTAAACGAATACAAAAGTATAAGAAATTACATGTTGTCTTCTATGGATTGGAATGCGTTGCAAGACCTCTTCTGTTCTTTTTCTCCTTTGAAAATTGACTTTTATGGTTTAGGTATCAAGAATATGATTTAGCCACTTAAAACTCGTTTTTGAGTTTTCTATTTATACTGTCTGGATGTCGGTTTGATACGGCGTATCCAAGGGGTTAGATACGGCGTATTGGGGGCTTCTTAGAGTAGGGACCACGCTTTTTATCTTTCAGAATCTTCACATACTATATCTTCAATACGGCGTATTGGTCTACTCTAGATACGACTTATTGAGCTTGTTTCCTTTGTGGTGTTTGGTGAGTGCATGCACGGATACGCTGTATCTTCCTTGATGGATACGGCGTATTGGTATTCAGAATAGTAATCTTCAAAATGTCTTTGTTAAAGATCCAGAATGCGCGCCTTTTGCTAATATTCACCAAGTACTCCATAATTACTGCAATTCTCAAATATAAACGATTAAATAACAATTCTTTGCAATAATTATACAAAATGGGTTAATTACATGGGATAAATGATGCTATAAAATGATGCTATAAAATAGACATTATTTGATGTCATCAATCCCCAACATCATATTCATCATAAGTATAACCATGGACAAACATATTGCCAATATAAAGAAACAATAAGAGAAACACAAATAAAGAATAAATCAAATAGTTCACAGGCTTCCTTGCCACTTTAGTAGTAGGCCAATGGCAGAATGATTTGTCTAAGAATCAATAACAACAACAAACACTCTAAACAACAACACCTCAATCCTAACAGAAGAAAGATAAAAATTAAAAAGAAGATAAAAAAAAAAAAAAAGGAGAAGGGGAAAAAAAAAAGAAAAAAAAGGAAAAATCAAAAGAAAACATTAAAAATAATAAAAAATTAAAATAAAATAGAAAAGAAATAAAATAAAAAAAGAAAAAAAAAAAAGGAAAATAGAAGGAAAAAAAATAAAAAAAAAAAAACACAAAAAAAAGTTAAAATATATTTTTTGTGTTTTTTGGGGGTTGGTGTGTGGGGTGGGGGGGGGGGGGGGGGGGTTATAATATAATATAGATAATATATATTAATAAAGAAAATATAAACATAAAAAAAATATAGAAGAAAAAGAAAAATAAATAAAAAGATACTTAAAAAAAAAATAAAAAAAAGAAAAAGAACCAGACAAAAAAAAAGAAAAAAAAAAGACTAAAACAATGAAAACTAACACTAAAAAATAACAACCCTACGACAGGAACCACCCATGCACCCCCCCAACATCCCCTACCCCCCCCCCGCTCTCTCTCCCACCCCCACGCCAACCCCCCTTCCCTCATCCACAATCACCACCCATTTGACACCACCCCTCCCACCCCTCCCCCCCCCCCCACGTTCCTCAGCATCCCCGCCTCCACCTCCTCTGTGCCACAATCCCTCCCTCTCTTCGCCCACACGGTCCCCCCCCCTCGACACCACCCACCGCCCTTCCATCCCCCACCCACCGCGCTCCTACTCCACCACATTGCCCAAGGGAGGCCCCCCCATCTCACTCCGCACCCCGCTACGCCCGGCCCCTCTCCTCCGCCCCCGCCGCCAGCACACCTCCACATCCCACCTCCCTGCTACGCCCTCAGCAGTAACCACACCGCCAAATCCACCCCCTCCCAACCTCCCCTGCCCCCCCCCCTCCCCAGCCCCACGACACCCCACCACCCCGCACCCCCACTCCCCCCCCCCCCCACCCCACCCACCCCATCCCACCTGCCGCCCCTCCCCCCCCCCGACCTGCCCCGAACCCTCCCCCACTCTCGCCAAACCCCACACCACCCCCCCCACCCCACAATCCCCCCCAACCCCCCCCACACTCTCCACCCCCCCTCCACCGCCACCCTCTCCGCCACCCCCCGCCCCCCCCACCAGGCTACCCCCCCACCCCCCCCCCCTCACGCACCCCTCAACCCACTCCACCCGACCCCACCCCCCCGCCCCCCCCCCCCTACCCACTCCCCCCTCCTCACCCCGCCCCCCCCACCTCACCCCTGCAACACACCCCACCCCCCCTGCCCCACCCACCTCCACCACCCACCCACCCCCCCCCCGCAAACCCCTCCCCCCCTCCCCCCCCTTAACGCCCCCACCCCCCCCCCCCATACCCCCCCCCCACTCCCCCACCCCCACCCCCCCCACCCACACCCCGAACACCCCCCCCACCGCCCCCCCCCCCCTACAACCCGCACTCCTAAACACGCTCCAACCCACCACCCGCCCCCCCCGAAACCCCCCATTCCCCCCCCCCCTACTACCTCCCCCCATCACCCCCCCCCCCCCACCCCCCCCTACCACACATCCCCCACCACCCCCCACCATCTCCCGCCCCAGCCTTTGCCACTCACCCCTCCTCCCCCCCCTATTCCCCCCTCCCCCTCCCCTACCCCTTCGTCCCCCCTCCCACCCCCACTACCCCTACCACATCCTCCCCCCCCGCCCCCCCACCCCCCCACCCGCTGCACCATCACCCCCTCCCCACCCCCCAACCACCCCCCCCCTCCCCCCCCCGCCCCCCCTACACCCACACCCACCCCCGCCCCCCCAACCCCCCCCACCCACCCCCCCCACCTACAACCCCCGACCCCCATCCCCTATCCTAACCTCCACCCTGCCCCCCCTTGCCTTACAAACAAACCCCCCACCCCCCGCCAAACTTCCCCACCCACCACCCCACCCCCCTCCCGCCCCCCTACCTCCCTCCCCACCCCTGCCACCACCCCCCATCCACCCTCCCACCTCCCCCGCCCACCCCCATCCCCCCCCCGCCTTCCCTCCCACACTCCCCCCCCCCCCCCCCCGCCGCCATCCCCCCCCCCCCACCTCCCACCCCGCCACACCCTGCACCACCCCACCCCACCTCTCCCCGACCGTCCCCCTCACCCTGACCCCCTACCCCCCCCCTCGCCCCCAACTCACAACCCCCACCCCCCCCCCCAGCCCTCCCCCCCTCCCCCCACCCCACGCCCCCTCCTCCACCATCCCAACCCCCCACCCCCGTCCCCCTTTCCATTTCCCCCCCCCAACCCCAGATCGGCGCCCCCCCCCACCCCCACCACGCCACCCAACCCCCACCTGGCCACCTATCAACGCCATCCCCACTCCCGCCCCTCCACCTCCCCGCTCCCCCTCCCATGCCCTCTCCCTCACTCCTTGCGCACGCTCCCGCCCCCCCCCTCCCACCCCCCCACCCCACCCCCCACCCACCCACCCCCCGCACCACCACCCCCAACGTCACCCACCACCACCCCCCTCCTCCACCCACACCCCCCCACCCCAAACACTCCCACCCCAACCCCCTCCCACCCACCCACCCGCACCCCCCCTCCAACCCCGCCCCCGCCCCCCCCCGCCTTCCCACCTCCGCCATCCCTACCCCCCCTCTACACACACCCAACCCCAACCTCCCCCACCCCCCCCCCTACGTCCCCACTCGCACCCCCATCCGCACTAGTCATCTCCCCACACAATCCTCCGCCCCCCCCACAGCTATGAATCCGAGTCAACCCACGCTCCACACTCACGCGCGCCCTACGTTTCTAACCTCGGACTCCGCCCATTCCCCCCTCCCCCACCCGTCCCCTCCGTACAGCACCGCACCGCCTCACCATCCCCCACCCTCTCGCCTCCGTGCCCAACGCACCAGGCCCATCCGGCCCCCCCACCCACCCTGGCGCCTTCCCTCCAAATCGTGGTCGCCTCGCCCATCCCGCCCATTCCCTCCCACTCCACCCACCACCCCTCCTCTACAGCCTTCCCCCGAGCCGTCCCCACGCGCATCCGGCCAGGCCTCCACTATCCTCCACCTCCCTCATCCCCGCTCCGGCCTCGCTCCCCTCTACCTTCCCCTATCCGCCCCCACGGGCTATCCGCTGCGCCGGCCCCCACTCCACGCCGCCGCACAGCCTCCTCCCTTCCCCCCCTCCAATGTCCCCCCACCTTCGTCCCCCACCCTACGCCGTATCCACGCCCTTCTCTCCACACATCCGCCCGCGCTGTGCTTGGCCTACACCTGTTGACCCCCTTTTTGCGCCTTTTCCCTACCCCCCACGCACCGAAGCCCCCTCGCGACTCCCCTAGCCACCCACCCGCCACCCCGCAAACCCCGCCAAACGCTCACCGCCACCCTCCCCCTGCCCCAGCCCCACTCCCCCCATACCGTACCACACCCACCCTTTCCCCTCCCCCGGCCCCTTCTCTACTACCCCTACCCGCCCCCACTGCTACCGCTCCCCTCATCCCTCCACCCCCTCCCCCCCCCCCCCCCGCAGGCCCGTCATCAGCAACACCCGCGCCCCGCCCCACCACACTCCGCCCACCCTACCAAACCTGCCCCAGCACGCAGAGCACCCCACCACCTCCATTGTCGCCCCCCCCTCTGAGCCCACCCTCTGGGTCTACTCGCCCATACCCCCTCCACCCCCAAGGCGCTGAGACCCCCAGCTCTCCCGATAACCCCCCCCCAACCCCTACTCCGCTCCCCCCACCCCCCCTCCGCAGCCCCCCCTACCCCACTACCTGCCCCTCCAACACACACCACTTCCCCCCCATGCACCTCCCGCGCCTCGCCTCCCCCCATACGCCAGATCGCCTCTCCCGTCCCTCCCCCTTGCAACCACACACCACCTCCGCCCCCCCCCTCGATGCGACCTCCGCCGCCTCCACCTTATGCCCCCCCACTCCCCGTCCCCCCACCCCGCCCTGCCCCCCCATCCCCCACCCGCACACGCCCGCGCCCACTGCCGCTCCCCGCCCTACACCTCCCTTCCCCCCCCGGTTCCTTCCGCACCCATTGGCGCCCCCGCCCCCCGACAGAGCGGCCGGGACGCGCCACCCTTCCCTTATGCCGTCCACCCCCGCCTCCCCCCGACCCCCCCGCCCCAACACGCTCACCTCTCCAGGGCTGCGCCTCGCCGCCCCGTTCCCCGCCCCCCACCCACCCCATCCCTCCCCGTGTTCCCACCCGATCGTTACACAAGTTCCCCCCCCGTCACCTCCTCCCCGCTCACGCCCCCCCCGACACGCACACCGACGGCCGCCCCCCACCCGCCGCCCCCCCGCCCCACCTTTGAGCTCCGTTCGCGCTTTGCCCCAGCCCGATACTCGGGCACCCGCCCTGAGGCTACACCCCACCACCCACCCACCCCCACTACACCCCACGCCACCTCCAACCTCCCCCCATCTCCTCCCAACCCCCCCCCCCCCGTCACCCGTTCCCTCCCCAGACCCCTCCCCCCCTCACCGCCCCCCCTTTCCACCCCCTCCGCCCAACCAGACCTACCCTTCCATCGCGTTCACACCCCCCCCCCCCCCACCTCCGCTCGCCCTCCACCCCCCCACCTCAGCCCCCCCACAACCCACCCACCCCTCCGCCAGGTCCACCACCCCCCCTAAACCCCCACCCACCCCCCCCCCACCCCATCAAAACCCCCCACCACCACCCCCCTCCCCCAGCTCTCCTTCCCCGCACCACCCCCCACCCTCCCCCCCCCCCTCCCAACGCGAAGCCTTCCCCAACCCTCCACACCCCGCCCCCCACCCCGCCCCTCCCGGCGCCCTACCAGACCTACCCCTTCCGCCCGCTTCTCTGCGCGCCCCCTCACCCAGCCTCTGCCACGCTTAGACCAAATCTCCCCCCCCATCACCTCCCCCCGCACCCACCCCTCTCCACCGTACCTCCCCCCTCCTCTGCCCCGACCACCCCTCCGATTGTCCCTCCTCCCTACTACCCCCTGCTACACAGTTAACACCCTTCCTACCCCTCCCCAGCTCCCCTGGCACACTCGCCCCCCCCCTCATAGCGCCTAAACTCATGCTCCTATCTCGCTCCCACCGTCACCCACTCTCCCGCATCGCCACTCCGACCCATCTGCTCATTGGCGTCCTCCCCTCTTCACCCCCCCCCCCCCCCCCCGCCACGGCCGACTCTCCGCCTTGCCCCCCCTCCCCCCGCCCCCCTCCCCCCGGCCCCCTCGCACCACCCCCCATACACACAAGACGCCGACGTAACGCCTCCCCGCCCATCCGCCCTGCTCCGCCAACACTCAACTTCCGCACCAACCCCTTACCCCCCCCCACGCCCCCCACGGTGTGTTAGAGTATATGAGGGGTGATCCCGTCCAGGTCCCTCCCACCCCGCCCCCCCCCCTACCTCTCCCCCTCCACCCTCCATTACTCCCCCGCAGTCGCGCCCGCGCCACCCCCCCCCCACCCCCTCCTTCCACACCCCCACACCCACCAACCGCCCCACCCGACCCCCCCACTACCACGCCCCACCCCCCCCCTCCCCCCCCCCCACCACACCACCCCCCCCCCCCCAATCCCCCCCCCTGCTACCACACCCCTCCCCTTCCCACCTCCATCCCCCCCCTCTCCCGCGATCCCACCCACCCTCATCTCTGCCCCCACCCCACAAGCCCCCCCCCCCCTCGCCCTACTCCCATACTCCCCGCCCCCCCAGCCCCACCGTTCCCACACCCCCACCCTCCACTGCTGCCTCCCGTAACACACCCCCCCCCTCCCCCCCCTCACCCACCCCTTCCCCACCCCCCCCAACACCACCCCCCTCTTCTCCTCCTCCTCATCCCCCATCCACCATACACCCCCCTGACGGACCCCACGTACCATCGTCCCACCGAACCCGCTCGCCCCCCACTCCACAACACCCCCCCCAAGCCACCAGCCACCAACCAGTCCTCCCCGTCGCCGCCCCAGACCCAGCCCCCCCCCCCCCCCCCCCACCTCCCTAACACCCCCCTCGCCGCGCACCCCCCTCGGCATCGCGCCGAGCACGCTCTCAGTCCCTCCCACTCCCCCCCACCTTAGTGTGCCGCGTACGCCGCCTCTACCCACGAGACACCCCCCCCGCCCCGCGGCATCGATCATTTGCCCTCGGGTGCCCTAACACTCACCCGCCTTGACCCTCCTACCCCCCCTAACCCCTGGCTCGCCCCCCCCCCGTCCCCCGTTCAACTCCCCGCCCCCCCCCCGTCCCCCCCTCACCCACCCCCGATAGCGAGCGTTTCCGCCCCCCCTCCTCCTCGATCCCCTACTCCCCCCCCCCCCCGACTTCTTCCTACGCACCCCTACCCGCCCCACCCCCCCCCCCCCCCGCCCCACCCCAGTGCACCCCTCACCCCCCACCCTCCCTACCCCGCGCGTCCGCCCCACCCCCCTCCCCCGCGCCCTTCTCCACCCGACCCCGAAACCTCTACCTCCCCCCCTCCCTACGCCCACTCCACCCTGCCCCCCCCTCCCCCCCCCCACTCCCGGCCACCCTTAACCCCCCCCCACCCCCCCCCTACCTCGTCCGCCCCCCCCTCCCCCCCCCGCCCGCCGCCCCCTCCCCCCCTCCCCCCCCCCCACCCCCCCCCTCACCCCCACCCCCCACCTCCCCACTCTCCCCCCCACTTCCACTCGCCCCATCCCGCCCATCCCTTTACCCCCCTCCCCCTACCCCCCTCTCTCGCCCCCCCCCACCCCCCCCCCCCCCACCGCCACGCCCAAGCCCCCACCCTCCCCCCCCCCGACTTCTCTCCCGCCTCCCCCCACTCACACACCTACCCCAATCCACCCACCGGCCCCACTTTCCCCCGATTGCCCCTTCACTCCCATCAAGCCACACACCCATTCCCCCGCGGTCCACAACCACGATCACCCCCCTCCACCCGCCCCGCCTACCCCCGCGGCACCTTTAACTGCCCTCCCCCCCTCTCGCCTCAGCCCTCCACGCCATCACTGCGACTTCCGAGCCCGCCTCACCCCCCCCCCTGCGCTGGTCTCTTCCACCCCCGCTCGCCGTTCCCCCCCCACCTTCGCAAGCGCGCCTCTACCACCCGCCCCACCCGGTCCCGCCTCCCTCCCTCCACCGCTCCTTGCCCCCCCCTCCCCCCACACCCCCCCTCCCCCGTCTTTGCCCCGCCCCTTTCGCCCCCACATCCATCCACACCCCTCACCTGCTCACCACAACCCCCGTGTCACGCCGCCAGCGGTGCCACCTGTCCCGACCAGGCACGCCCGCCGCGCCACGCATCGTCCACCGCCCCCACCCACCGACCTCCCCATCGTCACCCTGCGCCCCCACCCTTAGCCCCCCGCGCAACGACCCGCAACCCCATCGCCCCCCTCTGCCGGTCCCACGCTACGGTTTCGCTCCCACGTGGACCCTACCCCAACCGCCTCCCACGCTGCACATCCCCCCGCAATCGTCCGGTAGCCCCCCGCGGCACTCACGTGCCCCCGCATTACGCGCGTCTTCGACTCCATCTCCCAGCCCCGCCGCGACCACGGACTCCCTACCCACCCCCACCATCCACTCTTCCCGAGGACTTGCTCGCCATGGCAAGAGGAGTCGAGCGTCGGCCCTCCCCCCCGCCCCTCTCATCACACTCCCCTCTCTCACCCCTTCCCGCCCACTCTCGATTCCTTACCTCCACCTGTGTTCGCTCCTCCTCCCGTCTCCTTGTACCAGCTCCACGCCTCTGGCCCCTAGCCTCGCAAAAACCGCATAAATCCTACGTAAATCACGCGTCGCACCCGTGCACCCACAAACCACTTTTAATTATACCGTCTACAAGGGCTAAACAACTCGACTTGTCCCCCTAAAGAGACACATCCTCGACCTCTACCCGCTACACATCACTAACCACCCTTGGACAATTGTGCCTACGCAGGCTCCGCCCACTAGCGCTTGTTTCCCCAATTGGTGGACATGGTTGTTTGCAGGCCACAGGAATCCGCCGTATCTTCCTTGATGTATACAGAGTATTGGTAGTTCAAATGTAAACTCAAATGTCTTCGTTAAGATCCAGAAGAGTCGCGCCTATTGCAAATATTCACCAAGTACTCATACACACTGTAATTCTCAAATATACACAATTAAATAACAATCTGCAATAATATACAAAATGATTTAATTACATTGGATCAAAAGAAACTAAAAAAATGATGCCTATAAAATAGAGACGTTATTTTAAAGTCATCAAACCCCCAACATTCGATATTCATCATAAGTATAACCATGGACAGACATATTGCCAATATAAAGAAACAATAAGAGAAACACAAATAAAGAATAAATCAAATAGTTCACAGGCTTCCTTGCCACTTTAGTAGTAGGCCAATGGCAGAATGATTTGTCTAAGAATCAATAACAACAACAAACACTCTAAACAACAACACCTCAATCCTAACTTCTCAATAGTGCCTCTACCTATCCTTCAACAGTCTAAACAAGAAAGTAAAGACAGAATTTAAAGAGAGAGTGTAAGAGGTGTTATAGTGCACGCAAACAGCAAAACCAATGAAAGACTTTCTCACTTGATTCACTTGGTCAAAGGATAATAAGAACACAAAACCATTAATTCCCAAATCAATCAACCCTGATTTCAAGAATTAGGGTTTTACCTTAAATTTTCTAAGAATCAATCAAGAACACCAATTAACCAGTTAACAATAGTTAATTGATCACAACAAGCCTTTAAAAGTCAAAAGCCCCAAATTTCACAAACCTTAATTTTTTTCAAAAAATTAGGCGTTTTCTCAAATCTTTCAATTAAGTAACAATTAAACCCAGATCTATCAATTAATCCAGTTAATTGACTAAAAACAGCTTTAAACAAAAAACCCTCAAAAAATTTTGAAACCCTAGTTTTTAAAATTTTCAAAGCAAGAGAAAGACCTTGCTCTGATACCATGAACAAATTATGAGAAAATAGTAACAAAGATCCCGAATCTCAATTTAGAAACAATCGATAATGTCTCAAACCAAACAGAGCACAAAATGTTGATCTTAATCAACAAACTGAAACATATATCAAAATCCACCCTAGCTAATATGTTATGGATCTATTATCTAAATGATAATAGTTTAATTACAATAATGAATCAAAGATTGAATAAAGAGATCAATCTAGATCGTAAGTAAATTTTGAGAGAGAGAGAGAGAGAGAGGATGGAGATTATGGTTATGACTCAAAAAGTCATAACTCATCTCCCTTTTATTTCCAGCTGGGAATTGGGAGTTAACATCTTAAGCCCTTCAACTCTATCAATCTTGACACTTTGCTAAAAAACTTTACCAACCAGTTATAATTGAAAATACAAGAATGAAAAGTTAGTCTATCTAGTTTATGTTTAAAAATAAGATTAACTTTAACAAATTCTCTTTTATCTTAAACTAATAATACTATAAAGGTATACATATTTCACAAGTGTGTCCAAACTAATTGATAATCAACTAAGTACTTCCTAGACATGCAAACAGTAGTCAATTTAAACTTTGGATTATGTCACCAATCACCCATCTATGTCAATGCATGGCCTGGCTTTAATATATGCATATATGGACAATGATCTATACTACATATAAAGCATTTAGCCACAATTCTTGAAAGTGAAAAAATGAATCTATTTATGAAAGGAATGAAAACTGAATTTTATTATAGGAAATACAATAAATTGTAATAAAAAACATTTGACTTTCAATTGATTGCCAATCAAAATCTATACTAGACTGAATGTAATGGTAAGATCGACCTTCGGTCGGTCGTCCCATGTGGAAGCAACTAAGGTCGGTCGTCCCATTACCTCGACCGAACTAGACTAGTCCCCCCAACCTTTGCAATTGTTTGGGTCGTGTAGAAGACCGAGTAAATAAAGCCGTTTCCTATAAAAAAAATTATCCCTTTATTTTCTATAAAACCCAACATCTTCTTTCCTATTTTCACACACATATACACTTTTTATCAAAAACACACACTACAAACAATATGTCTCAAATTAATTCCGAGTGTTTATTTTTTGATGATATGGATGATGAAACGGAAGTGAAAAGTTTACTCTCCGGTTTTTTAATAGACGTTGCTTTGGTTATTCAAGCATCTACTCCTACAATCCAAAAATACCAACGAAGCTATATGCCTAGAGATCGTTACGGTGCTCATGACCGTCTAGTGCTAGCTTACTTTGCTAAAAAACCATTTTACAACGCCTATTTATTTCGTAAACGATTCCGAATGAACCGATCGCTGTTCACCCGCATTGTTCGAGATTTGTCTGCTAACTGCCCTTATTTTCAAGAAGGGTGTGATGCTGTTGGAAAAGCTGGCATCTCTGCTTTAGTGAAGTGTACCTCCGCGATTCGCCAACTAGCATACGCTGCTGTTCCAGATTCTCTAGACGAATATTTACAAATCGGTGAAAAAACTTCTCGTGATTGTTTGATGCATTTCTGTAACGGGGTTATAGAGTTATATGGCGAGGAGTATTTGCGAAGGCCTACGCAAACTGACGTCGAAAAACTCTACGCTTTTCACGAGAACAAACATGGGTTTCCTGGTATGATAGGCAGCATAGACTGTACAAAATGGTCGTGGGCTCAATGTCCACAAGCATATCGTGCTCAATTCAGTAGGGGTGATTCCGGGTCAGAGCCATTCATTTTGTTAGAAGCGGTTGCCTCACAAGATTTATGGATTTGGCACGCCTTCTTTGGTGTTGCAGGTTCGAACAATGACGTTAACGTTTTACGTCAATCCCCTGTTTTAAATGATCTTAAAGTAGGAAAAGCACCAGAGGTTCCATTCGTGGCTAACGACGTGACTTATAAATGGGGATATTATCTTACTGACGGGATATATCCAGAATGGGCTGTGCTTATGAAGTCTATTTCGCAGCCAGGGTCAAATGATGTGAAGCGAATAAGATATAAGCAAGCGCATGAAGCAGCAAGAAAAGATGTGGAACGAGCGTTTGGCGTGCTAAAGAAAAAATGGGCTATCGTAAGAACTCCTGCACGGTCTAGGAGTCTTAAAAGGATTACGCATTTGATGTACACTTGCATCATATTACATAATATGATTCGCAAAGAAAAAGGAAAGGCAATCTCTCCCGACTTTTATCCGGAGGAACAACATCGTGAAGATGATCCCGTAAGATCGGCACAAGATAGGCTACGAGTTATCAGAGAAATACACGACGAAGAAACTCATCTTAATCTTAAAGCCGATCTAGTGGAACACATTTGGCATCGAACAAATGCAAACTAATTTACTGTAATGTTTTATCTTCCGTAATTTTTTTTCCGTCTTTTCTTCCGTGTATTTTTATTTCCATATTTTAGTTTGTAATGTTTAATTATTAATGTAATGTTTTTTTTTTTTAAATTTTTGTTCGGTCGCCTGTGCGGTCACCACTACAGGTGTTTGGTCACTGTGTGGTCTAGGAGAGAGAAAGCTGAGTTGACGCTGACGTGACGGTGTCCTCTGCGGTCACCACTACGTTTAGCCATACGTCCCCTTGTCAATGAGTCTGTGGTGAATAAAAATCAAATCTTCTTGTGAAAGTAAGAATCAGTCAAAATGATTTTGAATTCGTGATTTAATTTAGGTGCATTTTTGATAAGGAATGATAGAGGGAGTTAATGAAATTAATATGGTGATTGTGTTTGACTGGATTCAAATTAGTCAAATGAGTGGATTTATGGTTTCAGTTATAAGGTGATGTGTGTCGTTTTGTATTATGCATACAAAGTTTTGAAGTATGTTTGATTCTCGAAAACTTTGTTTTAGATACACGTGACATTCACATTTTTCATTTCCGTTTAATACACCTTTTTTGTATATTTTGCTTTTCCAAAATTTAATATCAAAACGGGGACAGAAATTGTATCGTAAATTTTTTCGTGTCATGTCTCTATATGATTGTAATATAAAATGTGTTTTAACACAAGAATGTTTATGTTAATTAATTGTTGTAACAGAAATAAGTACAAGCGAATGATACATTTATCGCGTTCATTGTATGAAAACAGCCAAGAAATTGGTTTGGCTTGCGGGTTGACAAGAGTTAGATCAATGTAGACCCAACATTTGTCATAGACCACCCAATGAACCTGATTCTTGCCACTCATTTTTTCATTAAAATAAAAATAAATCATTATCCACCTCTTTTTTTAAAAATAAATTATCTAAAACGGTTATTTCGTCACACTGACAAAAAAATACACCATCGAGACGGTATTTTTTTATATTTCAGTAAGACGGGTGACACGATATATTTCGAGGAACTTTTTTTAGATTTTTTTTTCAGTCTAGATTTGGCGAAATCATATATGATTCGTATAACGAATACATTCTGAATTCGGTTTAACGGATCATTATATGATTTCATAAGATCATATATGATTTCATTAAAATCATATTTGATTTTTGATTACGACAAATTTTTTTTCAATTGTGTTTCAGTCACGAAGTACGAAAAATCATTATGATTCGTATGACGAATCATATATGATTCGATACAAGATCATATTTGTTTCATTAAAATCATTTATGATTCATAAAATCGTATATGATTAATAAAATCAGAAAAAAAATTTTCGTCGAAGTATATAGTGTCGCACCTCAATAGAAAGATAATTTAATTTCGTCGGCAGATGGTAATGTTTTGTTTTGCGTAAAGATATACGGGATTTATGTTTGTGTGAGATATTTATTTTTAAAAAAGAGGTGGGGAACGTGGGTTTTTTTATTTTTGATGAAAAATGAGTGGCTATGTTTGGTTCATTGGGTATTTTGACAATCTGTTGGTCTATATTGAATTTTGGCGGTTTGACAAATGCTTTGAAGAAGGAAATCTGGTATTATTAATTTATCAACTTGTTTTTGGTTTATGTACCATTTATTTATTAATTGTATTTGGAGTGATAAGGTATTTTATATAATACATTTAATTTAACATTAAATAGTTGTATACATAGTATTAAAACTTGTATTACTTAATAAGTTTTGTCCATCTAAGGATTGTATCATAAGCTTTATGATTATGTTTTTACTTAAATCAAGTTGTCATTTACGGATTGTACCAATAAACTTAATAAGTTGTATTACTTAATTTTTTTTTGCATTAATAAAGAGAGAGGTTTTTAGTTTTATAAGTTAGTATTAGATTAAACCGAATATCCCGAATTAATAAATTATGCTAGGAAAAAAGCAGTAGTAAGTTACTACTAGTAAAAAAAGGGTTAGTCATGCAAGCCGAAACTCACTCCTCTATCAAGCCCAAGCCCAAGCAAAATCCAAAGCCTAAAGCTCTTACAATACGTAGTCAGGAAACCGCCAAGAAGCCTATAAATAGACAATTTTTCGTGCATGCCAACTTATATTCATCGTCAACTTCGAATCCTAAACCATGAAGCGTTCGATAGATGACGTCAGCAACACTGTAGTTCATTCTAATAAAAAGCCGAGATCAAACCTTACCCCTCGTGAACAACGTCATGATCGGAGGGATAGAGTACGTGAGGAAGAGAATAAGGATAGGGAGTATTACACTCGTGAACAAAGTCATTTATTTGGTGGGTTAGAGTACGTGAGAAGAGAATAAGGTTATGAGAGAAAGATGGAGATTCGAATCAGAATAAGCAAGAAGCGAAAACGCCAAGAGGAAGTTGAGCCGGTTAAGATTCCTAGGCCTATGAGGAGTAGGGTTGAAAGTAAGTCGAGTAACAAGCTTTTGAAAGCGACGCATTCGACTATTCAGATGGCTGCTATTCCGCTTGTGTTGCAACATCGCGATGTGATCGGTGTTGCCGAGACTGGTTCAGGAAAAGCTGCTGCGTTTATTTCTCGTAAGCCGAAGATGCGGGTGATTATACCAATTGAGTGAAAAGTTTCGGGTCTTCGTTTGATTGGGCCACCCTCTAAATTCAGGTTTCTAATAGTCAGTTTTAGTTGCAGTTATATTTGTTAGATGATAGGTTAAGGCCGACGGCTAATTAAGCGCTTAGGAGAGGTTTAGCGTTTATGCATGTTAGCTTATTCTCAAAGCTATATATGTTTTATTATAGATAGATATGCCATCGTATGTAATTGACAATGCATTCAATCAATATTAACCTCTATTCTTTTACAATATTACAGCTAGAAGTTTGTTTATCCAAACATTAAAACTGATTAGTGTGACTTGAATTCACAATAGTTAGATATAACCAAGTAATAAAAGCAAATCCAAACACCAGCTCTGCAACCGTATTGTTACAGCTAATCATCTTATCCAAACACCTCCAAAACTCGTCCTTTTTATGCAAACTACTTATGGAAACTTCTGATGCCGGTATGAAAGAAGGAAGAATCCCTTCAAGTGCCATGGATGTGTTCACAATTTCAAAGAAGTCATTTTCTCTAAAACACCCCGTTTAGCCTCAACTTTTCTAAGAAAAGCTTTGAAAACCGAGACTAGTGTTGATGGAAGCGATCTTGACCTTGAAATATGTGAAACAAATCCAGTGGATCATCCTAGTAAATGGGCGCGGCCGCACCTGATTTACATAGATTGGCATCAATTTTTGTAACATAAAATGTAACGGCAGATAAAGATAATAATGGCAGCATACCCGAAACGGTTAAAAGATAGCCCAACTCCTTCCCTTTAGAATCACATAACTTTTCTTGATGGAAGTGAGACCATACACAGGCTCAATGATGGAAATTGCATTAGCCACTAAACAGATGGAAGCCAAGTAGGCGAATACAATAAGGATCATCCAAATACATAAACGCAACAATTACAGTGGAAAGTATTTTCTTTTTAATTGCATGGACGAAAATAGTAATACATCCGGAAAACTATTGGAATTACTTTGACCCATATATAATCAAAACTAATTATTACCAACTAGAAACCGCACTTATCAGTTAATAACTTCCAAAACGCGATACCAAATACCCTGTTATGTTGGTTTTCTTCATGTTACAAATAAGGGCAATTGCTTATTATGCTTCTATTGTTTTGTTGCAGAGATTTGCTTATGGGCTGATTGAATTTTTGGTACAGATGCAAAGGTTTACTTTTACCTTACAATCGGCCTCATTATGGTTCCAGTAATCTTATTTTGCTCTCTTGCTTTTTAAAGTCTTGTGAATTTCTTCCCCGATAATATAGGCCGTCTTTTAGTAGCTTTTCCTGCTGTCTTCACATTCTATGTGAGTTTTTTTCCAACTTTTTTATGATTTTTGTTTACGATAGCCTTCCTTTCGATCATTATCATGCTGCATTGCTGCAGAACAACAGCGTTTTATAGATTAATGCTTGATGAAGTTCTAACTAAGATTCTTCATTGTCAGCCCAACCTGATCGACTCCTTGCGACCCGCACTCAAAATTGACCCGTTTTGACCCTTACTTAACCCGCTTGACCGTACATATTGCTACCAAATAACACACATCCAGATTCACACTCTAAAGAGCTTTAAGTACATGGGTCAGTTTTGTATAAAAACACTTATGGCCCAAGTCATTGTAGGCTTAAGATGATGAAAAAGGTTTTGATCTTTATTACATATAACAGATTGTTTTCCTTATCTTCCTTGTTGCGGCAAGAGATCCTGGCATTATTCCCCGAACTCAACCATCTTCAGACGTGGATGATGATTGGGATGCCACTAGCTTGTCTAGCGATTGGGCTCAAAGTGGTAAATATCTAGCTCCTACAAAAAGTGTTAATGTTAATGGAACGATGGTTAGGGTCAAATTTTGTCAAACTTGCATGCTTTATCGTCCACCAAGATGCTCACATTGCTCCGTTTGCAATAACTGTGTTGATCGCTTTGATCATCATTGCCCATGGGTTGGACAGTGTATCGGTAAGGTATGATCCTTTGTACTACTATTCAATTTCCTCTTATGCATGATAGTTCTTTATATATATGGTACATCTAACCATAACGAACGTTTGAATTTCAGAGGAACTTCGTCTTTTTTCATGTTTTTTTTTTGTATTCCTAGACAGCATCCTAATGTTTTCTGCATGTGTTGGATAAATATCTTAATGCTTTGCAACAAAAAGTTCACTTCTATGGGAGCTCTTCATTGCAAGTCACATGTACTGCGAATGCTTATAACATAACTATTTTGATGTTCTAAGTTCGTTGGAGGCTTATCGCCTTTCATCTTTTTTTGATCATCAACAACCAGGAAGCATTTCCTATTTCACATCAATTGAAATACATGTTCGTCTCTTTACAATGTTTGTATACTTATTGATGTTTTGAGTGTAAGCAATTCATATTTAGGAATGACCAAAGTTTAATAGATGCAAAGGGGTGTTTGTGGATCGCTTATATTTATATTGTTTCTCTCGTTAAAGTATAAGAGTGGGGGTGTGGTACCAACATGCTATTTTTAAGTGGCATATTTACGCTAGAATTAGGACGAATTAATAGTGTTGGGTCAAACACATAAGCAAATAGCAGTTAAATAAGCAATATTAAACCCTAATTAATCATCTTTCAGTTATCTAGATAGTTGTTTATCCAAATATAAAGAGCTGACATATTGTTGTTTAGATTTCGGATTTTCTTTAACCTGTTTAAAACACAAATACAAAACACCACCTCTTAAAACCGTTTTTATTAACAGCTGATTTATTAGTCAGAATAACTTCATATTATAAACACCTTCTATTTTCTTGCGCTTTTAATGCAGAGTTATTATGAAAACGATGGAAGAATCCCTTTTAACCCACGGCATGTGTTCACAATTTAATGAAGTCCTTTTCTCTAAAACTAACAAATGCCACGTTCCTAAACGATTTACGTGGCATTTGTAAATCCTGAGTTATATTCTCAATCGACCAGCTCAAAGTATTCTGGGTATGCATTTAGCCTAAACTTTTCTAAGAAAATCTATGAAACCGAGAGTTCTGATGAAGGAAGCGATCTTTACCTTGAAAGATGTGAAACGAATCCAGCGAATCATTCTAGTAAATGGGCGGTCGCACCCGATTTGCATAGATTTGCCATCAAGTATGCTAACAGAAAATGTATCAAGAGATAAGAAAAAATGAATGGAGTAGTTACAACACTAGTTGTTGTATTTATAGAAAGAATGTGAATGTAGTGTTGATAAAAGGATTAACTATTGAATCTGTTGATATTCTACGTAATACCCAGATACAACTCTTCTGTTTATCGTTGATTCGATAAGGAATACGATAGTTAGGCAAAATTCTTGACAAAACTGCACATAAATAAACTTTTCATATATTTTTCGCGAATGAATAGCCAGTTTGCATAGTACAATACTTAATTAGGAAAAGATTCTGAACCGGGGCCCTAAAAAATGACAAACGGGCCGAAAGTTAAGCCAAATAAACAAAAGTTCCAAATTCTTAAAAAAACGGAAAATGTAAATAAACTCCTAAAATAGTGATGATTCAAGGCTAGAAACTTCCGTAAACAATTAAACCGCCGTGATCTTATCTCTGTAGATCTTGATTCAGGAATTTATGTTGCTTACCACTAAATCTTTCATAGCAAAACACACTTCCAGATAGGATTTTACATCTTGTTAACATTGGAATGTCGTTCCCATGATACAATATGTCATCGCCATACAAGATTTAGGGACAAGTGGACATTACTTACCATAGCTTTTAGATTTAAATATGGATAATCATGATTTTGAGTGTGAAACCAAATTTCTTTATATCATCATCAAATCGGTTATTCTATTGCCTTGATTCTTGCTTAAGTCCATAAATAGAACGCTTGAGCTTGCATACTTGGTTTGGATATTTAGGATTGACAAAACCTTAAGGTTACACCATATATACCTATTCAGAGAGATGTCCGTTGAGGAAGGCAGTTTTGACATCCATTTGCCAAATCTCATAGTCATAGTACGCAGCTATGGCTATAAGAATCCTAATAGCTCTAATGTCTGCAACAGGAGAGAAGGTTTCTTCATAATCAACCCCGTAGGTTTGAGTGAAGCCTTTCGCTACAAGATGAGCTTTATAGGTGTGTACAGCTCTATCCATGTCGGTCTTCTTCTTGAAAAGCCACTTGCTACCAATAGTTTTGCCGTTAGGAGGAAGATCAACTAAGTCCCAAACTTTGTTATCTTTCATGGATTGCATTTCCACATTCATAGCATTCAGCCATTTATCAGCTCAGGTCTAACCATTTACAACTTTATTTGTTTAGGGGTTACCAAGATCCCCTTAACCTCTTGCTCTTTGCATCGTTATATTAACACACGATCTGTGGGCGGCGTCTTGTCCTTATGGGACCTACGAAATGGGATTGATTTCACTTTGGGTTTCATCAAATTTCTTTGATCATCCTCTTTATGATTTACGCTACGTGTCTATAGACGGATGCGTGTTAATTCTTCTTGAATAATTTCAAGATCTTCTAAACTCCTACTTGCTTCTTGAGTTATAAGACTATTCTCTAGGAATTCAACATTCCGAGCAACAAGTACTTTGTTCTCATGTGGGTAGTAGAAAGAATAACCTATTGTTTCCTTTGGGTATCCTATAAATATACACTTAATAGACCTGGGTTCTAACTTTTCAGGCTTGGTAAGAGTATCTCGATTAACAAGTGCCTCACAACCCCAGACTTTTAAGTAAGACATCTTAGGGGCATGCCCATGCCATACTTCGTATGGTGTCTTTTCAATCTTCTTAGTTAGAATCATATTGAGAATGCGTGCAGCAGTCTACTTAAGAGCACTAATCCCAAAAAGGACTTTGGAAAGAGTTGTTGACTCTTTCATGGATCGTATCTATATCTATAGGGTTCTATTTCTCCTCTCCGACACACATGTGTTTGTGGCGTGTAAGGAGGAGTACGATAGGCGATAATCCCATGATCCTTTAGATGATCCAAAAACTCTTGACTCATATGCTCGCCCCCACGATTAGGATGTAGCAATTATGGTCTTACCGAGTTGATTTTCTACTTCCTTTTGAACCACCTTGAAGGTTTCAAACACTTCATGTTTATGCTTTAACAAGTAAACGTAACCATAACGATGATTCGTCAATGAAAGTGTTGAAGGTAGTTTGCTCCATGTCTTGGACATGGATTTAAATGGGCCACATACATCGTGTGTTATATTAGTCCAATTAAGTCTTTGGCCCTTTCCACTTGTGTATGTAAGGTTTCTTCCATTCTTTCCAAACTACAAGAGAGCAATTTTTCAAAAAACCCTAAGGTCAGGTGAATTGAGAAGTCCATCATGTTGCAACTTCTTAATGCGTTTCTTGCTAATTGTCCCAAGACGACTTGCCACAAGTGTGCGTGTCCAAGTACAACTTGGCTCTTTTGTTGCTTACAGCATACATTAGAACTATCATTTGAATAACGAATTTAGACAAATCATTTTCAAAAATTTCCATCCCTTGGGATAGATCTAAAAATAAACAAATGTTAATCCTAGAAACTTTAAATTGTATTATTCACGAAGCAGTTAACAAAACCATATTCGTAACAAAGGGAACATAAATTACTCCCTTTAATAGATCAGGCAGCATAATGAAAATGTTCAAAACAATCTCTAATCCACTCTCGGGAGACATAATGAAAAACGCTAATGCTTCAATACTTCTCGTTGACCATTGCCCAGTACAAGCTAAGATCCCCGACTGCAGTTTACTACTGCCTTAGACCCTGTGTTGTATTACTAATATGAGTACATAACCAGTGTCAATAGATACATGATCTATTAAGGAAAGTATTCGAGTTCTATAGTGAAGATACCTGAACTGTCTAGCTCCTGAGATAGGGTTCTGTTCTTCAGAACTTGGCTAAATTATGAGGATAGTTACATTCTACAATGACTGTATCATCGCATTGAGACAGATTGAGTCCTTAGCAGATTTTTTCTTTTTTGGTGAAGGTGGAAATATGGGCTTAGGATCATAAGCGTGCTTATTCTTTCCCTTCTTTTGATTTTGACCCCTAGCACGGAATTGCGGTTTTTGCTTGTTTTTCTTTTTCTGGACTTTTCCTGCTCGAATTACATGAAGTGCAGGAGCATTTTGTTTAGGCTGAGTTTTTCTCTTGTAGCAGGGCATGCAAAATCATTATCGTCTTCCCATGCATGCATTAAAGTACTTTTCATAGGTATGAAGAAAGCTCATGATCTGCTTGCTGGGCAAACAGAGTTTTTAAATCCTGTAACATCTCATAAGCACTAAGGTTTTCAAGATCTAGTATGATCTCTGGTTCCATAGTTATGAGCATAATTCCAGCCCACTTTCTTTGTTCCTTGTAAAACCATGCAACGTGAGCTGCACGGAGCTTCTGGAGCAATTTGCTGACCAACTGGGCTAGGGACAGGTGCACGGTAAGTATTGGCTATCTAAGTAATCCAACTTATCCATAATGATAGTACAATCTAAGTTGTCTGTACCGAGTCAATATAGTTGGGGTACCATTCAGTTTTTGTTTTAGAAAGACCACTGAAGATCCGAATTGTTTGCTGACGAGGTGGTCATGACAATTAGAAAAAGTTCAAAATATTAGTATTCTGGATAGATTTTAAATTCTTAAAAGAATTAACTACCCACTTTAATTACTAATAAGACCTAAGATCCCAACTTGACACTCCCATTATTTACGGAGGTCTGACCAACGTGTGTAAAAAGTGGGGCAAGAGGTAAAGCAACGAGCGTTAATTGCATGAGATGCAACTCTTAGATTTATGAGACTGTTGACATTAGTAACTCTTATAGTAATGTCAAAAGCATATTTGGTCTCATCTTATGCCTCGGGTTTGAGGTCTGACAAGGTAACTCGATTTAAGTAGACAAAAAGAGAACATGCAAAAATTGACAAAGGTCTGACCAATGGAAAAAATTCGCCATGGGTTGGAAAGGCCCTGAGGTCTGACCAGAGAAGACAATCCAAATGCACGTGTTCTAGTTTTGGCTGGCATAGACTTAAAATTTCACATAAGGGTATGCACATAAATGTGACAAAATCGTGTACAAGAAGCATGCAAAACATCTTGTAGCACAAAGTTAAGAAAACCTTTTATTAACCTTTTTGGTATAGACATCATTTTGTCAAATGTTCTCGGTAGCTCCATTTTGGACGCACAAAGAAGCGGAGAAACAGGTCAGCGCGAAGCGTATTAAAAACCTGACTTCTTTTGGGGAGCCTTAGCTAAACCCGCCTTAAACTTCTCTTGTAGTTTGTCCATAATGGGTGAGTCGTACTTCCAATTGACTAATGATGCTATTATATGTTAAGAAACCCTTTTGTTAACATTAGTTTTATAGTTGCCAATATAGTGGAATTACAAATTGATCAAACCCTATATTGTACTCATACATGCGTCCGAAGACACAAGTAATTCCAATAATTTCCTCATATTTCAAAGCATGTAGTAGGGCGGGATAAGATTAAAGATCAATTCAACCCCATATTACGCACATAAAAACTAAAAGTTCACAATAAATCAAATTTCATAGTTTAATGTCTGTATTAAATTTGTCCAAAAACCCCGGTTTCGCAAATAACACATAACAAGTCATAAGGAGTATGCTTAATACTAGACATGTTTAATCCAAATTTCTCTATAAGTATAAGTCCGATTTTAAGAGTTTCATAAAGTCTATTTTGCAAATATTGACTAGACACATGGCATATCACTTATAAGCAATTAAAACAGACAGAAAATT
>BQNB010033052.1:11424-52656 GCA_026074375.1 Tanacetum coccineum | reverse complement strand
CTTATATATAAGGGGGCCGCCAGGCCTAAAAGGGGGGCGCCACTAGACTCCGCTCCCTTTTTTGTCCTTTTGTGGTGAAGGTTGTATCTTTTATAGAACCTTCTATTTTGGAAGGAAAAATTGAATTTAAGTTTTTATGTTTTTAATAAAACATTTATTTTAATGAATAAATATTTTGTTTTTTTATATTTTTATAAAAACACATTTGTAGAAATGTAAGGTTTAAAGAAAATATTTTCTTGATCACTAATCATGTTTAATGATTTTTTTATCCATACCTTAAGTGATTAATCTTAGAAATAGAATTTTATGATTAGTAATTTATAAAAGTTTAATTTTATCGTAAACGTTTTCACATTTTGTTATTTTCAAAACATTGAGAGGTCGAAAAATATAAATAACGTTTTTAGACATTATTTGTATTAACAACTCAAACTCGACAAAATGAAACAAAGACCGAACATATCTAAGATCCTTAAAGTTATCATAAACCACGCGACCCTCGTAAATGTATTGTTCTTTAAGGTTTCTTAGTTTTTCTTTTATTAGAGAATGAAATTCATGTGAAATTTGAGGAATGTAGTGTCTTGTGTTTTTGTAATCTTCAGAAGATTTGGGAGGCATTGTCACCTAGAATAAGATAACCAAGATCACATTTTAATTGTATTTTACTTGTAGTAATGTCTTGAGTTCTTGCCTAGTGTGTGCCTATATGCAACAAATGTGGAGTAACGATTAACTCGACCTAAATATAACATCCTAAGAGTTAATCCAAACGCTCCTTAGTTTGATTTTGCTCAACCAAACAAGTCGAAAAATACATATGAATTATGTATCTCGAAATTTGTTCATGAGGTCATTATGCATGTATTTGAAAACGTTTTTAGGTTGTATTGACAATGCATAACAACAATTTTATGATGTTCCTAACGTGAGTGATTTGAAAATAAAATTGGGGTTTTGGTTCGAAATCAATTTTTCAACAAGTTCACTAATGTATGCAAATCCTATATCTACGGGAAGCATATTAGTTATACATTGTATCCTAGTACTCTTAATTGCACAAAATTGAAAGAAAAATCAAAAATCCCCAATTTTGATTTTTGGTGTTCATCATGAACCCTAGACTCAAATTGAAAGAAAATAGATGAAATGACTTACAATTGATGATCTTTGTGATATTAGGATTGATTATTAGTGTTGATTTGATCTTCAATTGAAGTTTTAATGTAACAAATCGTATGTAGAAGAATACGATTATTCTTCTCTTGCACCACAACCAGAAACCTTATTTGTTTTTCAGTTTTGAAAATTTTTGGTTAAGTGTCTCGTTTTGTGTCTTGCTGATGGCGGTCCCGTATTTACCTGGCGGTCCCAAATATATTGGGGGAGGGGGGCGCCTATATATGGGCTGCCCTCAGGCAATGATTTCAACTTAATTTTGACAAAAAATTTGCGAAGAGGAGTGACGTTTTAATTTGCATTTCGCGAATTAAATATGCTTAAAGTACTTCGGATGAAGTATTTAAGTTGTCACGACACGGAATGGAACACGGACTAGAATTGAGACAGAAGAAAGAGATGCGTACTCAATATGATTTATGGAATGTGTTCCATCATTCCTAAACCAAGACGTAGATAGTTAAACGATTCACGTTTAAGGGGTTTAGTAAGAATGTCGGCGATGTTGTCGACGGACGGCACTTTTTCGATTGAGATATGTCCTTTCTGGACATTATCACGAAGAAAGTGGTGACGTATTTCGATGTGTTTGGTACGAGAATGTTGCACCGGGTTTTTGCTAAGGTCAATCGCGCCTTTGTTGTCGCACATGATGGGAACGTCGTCGAGTCGTACGTCGTAGTCGATTAGAGCTTGTTTCATCCATAGTGCTTGTTGACATGCCTTTCCGGCGCTTACGTATTCGGCTTCGGTAGTGGATATAGCAAGAGCGGTTTGTTTCTTCGAGAACCAAGATGTCAAACAACATCCCACGAACGTACAAATACCGCTAGTGCTCTTTCGGTCCACATAATCTCCCGCATGATCAGAGTCGGCATATACTACGGTTTCTATGCCGGTCCCCTTAGGATACCATAATCCTAAGTGCGTAGTGCCTTTAATGTATCGGAAGATACGCTTAACCGCTTCAAGGTGAGAGGTTTTGGGAGCCTCTTGGAAGCGGGCACAAAGGCAGACACTAAACATGATATCGGGCCTACTTGCCGTTAGGTATAATAAGCTACCTATCATGCCTCGATACTTGGTACTATCTACCGACTCACACTCTTCATCTTTCGTGAGTTTAGTATCGGAGGACATGGGGGTTTTCATTGGTTTAGAATCTTCTAGACCAAATTTCTTAAGCATTTCTTTAATATACTTAGATTGATTAAAGAATATACCATCTTCCATTTGTTTAATTTGTAATCCAAGGAAGAAGTTAAGTTCTCCCATCATGCTCATCTCGAACTCGTCATGCATGATTTTGGCAAATTCATCACACATGTCTTGACAAGTCGAACCGAATATAATGTCATCGACATATATTTGAACAATGATGAGATTTGAACTTTTCTTCTTAGTAAAAAGAGTATTATCTACCATTCCCATTTTATATTCATGTTTAATAAGAAAAGCTTTTAATCTATCATACCAAGCTTTGGGTGCTTGCTTAAGACCATATAAAGCTTTCTTTAATTTATAAACATGATTCGGTTTTTCAAAATCAATGAATCCTCGAGGTTGTGCCACGTATACCTCCTCATTGATAAAACCGTTTAAGAACGCACTTTTTACATCCATTTGGAATAATTTAAAATCTAAAGCGCAAGCATAAGCTAATAATATTCTAATAGACTCAAGTCTAGCAACCGGGGCATAAGTTTCATCATAATCGATGCCCTCTTGTTGGTTGTAACCTTGAGCAACTAATCTAGCCTTATTTCGAGAAACAATACCGTTCTCATCTAACTTATTTCTAAACACCCACTTAGTTCTTATAATTGTCATATTCTTAGGTTGTGGAACTAACTCCCAAACGTCGTTAGCAATGAATTGATTTAATTCCTCTTGCATGGCGACTATCCAACTTTCGTCTCCCAAGGCTTCATTTACATTCTTAGGTTCTATGGTAGAAATGAAACAATAAAAGTTGCTTTGATTTTGGGCTTGTGATCTAAGGGTTCCTTGGTCAGAATCATCGCTAGATAAAACTTCTTAAGATCAATTGTCATCGTCAGAATCATCGCTAGATAAAACTTCTTCAACATTAGTACTAGGGTTCATTTCATCATCATCAGACACTTCAACATCATCATCATCAAGGACATGTGCAACGACATCATCTTCATTATTAATAAAATCAGCATTGTCTTCATTAGCATTAGCATTGTCATCATTAACTGGTGGGGCGTCCACTTCTGTCACAAACCTTATTGGGCCCAAATAAACCCAATTGGGCCCAATACACAAACCCAAGCCCAATACTGGCCCAAAAACAATTTTTAATAAACCAGGGACTTTTAAATTGTCAATTCTGAAAATTGTTTTATCAAAGAAAATGTTTTAAAACAAAGAGGAGACTGAAATTGCATTTTACAAAATGTATTTCCCCCGGTTTAAAATACCAAGGGCTGAAACTGCCAATACCACAAAACCCCTCTGTATATCTTTGTTTCACAATAAACACAAGGGCTGGTTTAAGGACAATTGTTAAACCCCTCTTTATTAACTAAAAATAAAAGAAAAAAAAGAGTAGGAAAATGAAGAAATTTGTGGGGTTTCTTTCTTGGGCAATTGGAACTTTCAAAATTAAACCAACAGCCAATACCCGGGCTCCCTTCCCCACCATTCCCAGCCAACCTCCTTGCACCCACCCACCATCACATGTAGCCCACATAACACCTTTACCCAAACCCTCCTAAATCCAGTCCTAACCCTAAACCCACTTCCCAAAATTCCCTTATCCACACTCCATTATTAGGTAGTGTTTGGATGGTGGGTTAGAAAAGCCCTATCCCGGTCACCACGACCCAAGCCCCCAAATCGAGATTTAAGGGATTTGATACTTGGTGGTTCTGGAGTATAGAATGATCAAACCTGTTTCAAGGCCACACGCTGGCATCTCCCACTCCCCCCAAGAAAAATCAATTGCCGAATTGAGCTTTGATAAAAAGAAGCAACAATTCTCATCTGAGGGATAGGATGTGTTGCCAGAGCTTCACACACACAAGTAAACACAAAGGAGAGAAGCTATGAAAAACCTCGAGCATATATAAAATGAAAAAAGGCAACAATTGCCGAAGAACACATTAAGTTTTTACTAGCTTATATTTATTTAAATTTCAATTAAAGTGTAATGCTAGTTTCCATCTTACTTTTTAATGTAGATGATACAATTTTAAAACAAATTAATCAAAGTTCGAAGTAAATCTGGAGTTTCCCTTGTTTTTCAAATTTTAATTCATCTTAGAACTCCATTCTTAATCCTTAAAAAATTGTGCTTTACTTGCCCTCTTTGTAATCCGTCTATAGCATAAGATTGACTTACATTGTTGTTTTTTAGTTAATTCAAGTTTAAAAGAATTTTTGGTTTACTTAAAAGGGTGTTTGGGAAAACCCGAAAATGGGTCAAATTTGGGGTGGTATGGGTCACAAACACTTAGCCACTTTTGGCTGAGTGTGTGTGCATAATTAAGACCAAAGAAAGCATACCTTTTAGTTTAAAATTAAGGTTTTAGTTAAACCTCACCTTTGTGTCAAAATTCTTATCAAGAAAATTAAGCTTTAAAGCTTAAGCTGCTTAGACAGCTTAAGCTTCACCATCTTTGAGCTCTTTTAAGTCACAAAAAAGCCTTTTAAAAGCCATATGTTCTGTCCTTGTTAATTTGACCAAGTTAGTCAAAGTTTGGTCTTTGCAATTTTTTCTAAAACCCTTGATTTTTAAGCCAAGAATCAGCAGGTTTAATTGTTTCCTAGCACTTCATATTTTGAATACAAGCTTATTGGAGACCCTTCCTAATCTGTTATTGGGAATTTGTTTGGGTAAAACTTATTTTTGGAGCTTATTTTCATAAGCCCAAATAAGCCCCTACCCCACTAGCTGGTTTTTTTCCCCTGGTGCTGAGCATCTAGCCAAGCCATCTTTTTCCAGCTTATTTTCTCTACGAGACCCTAGTAATCTTTTAGCATTTATTTGTAGCTTATTAATTCGTTCTTTAAGCCCGCCAAAAGACATAGCTCAATTATGCCTTAGCATAGTATTAATTTTTAGAGCTTAAAGACCCAAAATTTCTGCCTTTTATATAAAGGATTCAATATAGCTTATTTCTGTTTAGGCTTATTTTAGGGCTTATTTGTGTTGAATTTAGTTAATATAGATAGGCATAGCTTAGTTAAGGTAGCTAAAAATCTAAATCAAAATTCAGCTGTACTTTGAGCTTTTAAGCCCCAAGAAAAAGCCCAAAAAGCTTATTAAGCTTTTCTGTCAGACAAAAAAGCTCAACTTTTTTGGCTTATTCATCACACCAATTCGAGCACTTGTACCCCTTTTTAGAAAATGATAAGCTGAATCCACCTCTACAACTTTCCTTCTGGACTTTTGCTTAATAATCCTTTTGGTGACTTAATTTGATAAAGCGAGGGTCCACTTCATGGACCATTTGTGTAATTTCTTCTTTTATAGTTAGCATTGTTAGTCCCCTTTGTTAGTTAGCTTGTTACCCCGTCAGTCCTTTTGTCCTTTCACTGTTAGTCCTTTAGTTTTAACAACAGTTAGCTTTAGTTAGTTTATTTAATTTAATTAATTTAAATTAGGTTTAGATTTAATTAGTTTAATTACTTTTAATTCAAACAGTAACTTTTGGGCATTTTTACATTTTTAGTTTTGTTAACTTTTTCTTTATTTAATCTGATTTTTTTTAGAATTTTTAGACTTTTATTTTTTATTTTCTTTGTTTTAATTAGTATTTAATATTTAAAAAATCATAAAAAATACAAAAATTAACAAAAAATTATTTTTCTTTTTTAGAAAATTTTCTTTAATCAAATAGTTTGTAGGAAAATTATTAAAACTTGTGTAGGGTGATTTTTGCCCAAATTTCAGTTCCGGGCCCGTTTACGAGCCCGGATTTTTCGTTTCTTACCGTTTTGTTCGCTTTTTAACTCCGATTTTGAAATTTTTTACATTTTCTTTTAAGTTAGAATATTTTTAATTTATTTAAATTTTAAAATTAATTTTATGACTTTATTTTTGTAATTTTTAGTTTTAGCTTGCATTTAATTCCCGGGTAGTCTAATAATTGTATTTTTTAGTATTTAGTTATTAGTTTTAAATTATTTTAGTTAAAGTATTTATGAGCCTAAATTACGTTCCCCGTAGATTTCCTTAAGGATTTTCATCATGCCATTCATATTTGCCCCCCAGTAGTTTAAGGATTTATCCGTATAACTTTTTTTTGTATCCTCCCCGTATTATATTTAAGATTCCCAGTTTCCACTGCTTTGTTTCACCCCTGTAGAAAATATTAGTTTTCTTTAATTAATTTTGTTTATCTAGTTAAATATCAAAATCATTAGTTTCTCAATTCAAATCCCATCAATTCATCTCGTATCGAATTAACCATGCCATTTACCATTCCAGCCTCGTTGGGGATTTACGACCCGGGAAAACTCTATACTACTTCTCGGTATCATTGACTCTGCTTTTAGACTATTCTTACTATATATTTGATATTTTATTATATTATATATATTTTAAGGTATAGTCTGAGCGGATCAATTTTTGGCGCCGTTGCCGGGGAGGCTGTGCAAACGTTTATCGTTACGTTTGATCAATTGTTTTTGAAAGTGTGAATATTTTCTTTTATTATAAAAATATAAAAAAGTACAAAAATATTTTTCATTTCTTTTTAGTATAATTATCATTTAAAAATCCAAAAAAAAAAAAAAAAAAAAAAATCAAAAATATAAAAACATTGTCCATAATAAAAAAGAAATAAAATTCACAACTTGGTAAAATACCAAAATATAATATTCTCAACTGAGGTATTATCATAATAAGTTCCGGTGAACTTGTTGGTTCCCAACTCGAACAAAAGATTTAAAAACTTGCCTTTTGTGTCTCTTACGACGTACGGCTGCTCACTCTCTGTAAAAGAAAGTTAAATACAACTATAAAAGTGGGTATAAGTGATGGTTGTTCCTAGGAACTAACGACCCAAAGGAGAAATAAGCTATCGCCAGCAATTCCTACTCTACTCCTCCGCTCACCTGTGAGTTTATCTTTTTGAGAGTTACCGTGAAGTAAGCAGATTATTTGGTTTAAGTTGTCTTATCTCATTGTCCGTTAAAATCAATTGTGAATTTATCTTTGAAAAACCAAAAAAAAAAAAAAAATTAGAGTAAATTTTCTTTTTGTATTTCTATTTTGTGCATGCGCACTCGTTCTCAAGCCCGTAGACGTCGACAACCACAAGTTCGACAAACTTCTGTTGAATCATCTAATCTTGAGAAACCTGATAATCCCTCTGCCATAGTTTAAGATGGCCGATAATCGTACTGATGGCGCGAATTGCTCGAAAGCAGCCACCGAGTGTTACGAGGATGCGATATTTTCCGAAATCACCGCGAATAACTTTGAGATCAAGCATGTGGACCATCTAAATCTTGTTCAAAACAACAATATTTGGACACATAAAAGAAGCACCCCACATGCTCCACATCCGTTATTTAACAAGAACACTTCTAACAATGAAGATTCCGAACTGTAACCAAATACGTCGGTTAAGCTTATTGCTTTTTCCCGTTTCTCTCGAAGGTGCAGCCACAGTTTTTGCTAGAAAAAGAACCATCCTCGATCGAATTGAACACATGGGAACTAATTTTTATCTTGGTTTCGAAATTTATTAACAAATTCTTTTCTCCCCGCCCTCTAAAACGACAAATCTCAGAAAATGAAATCACGAGATGTCAGAGCAAAAAATATGATGAGACGGTTTTATGAGGCTTGGGATCGTTTCAAATTATCTTTTAAGGGATGGCGCCTCATCATGGGTTTTCAAGAATTGGCATCACCTCGATACATTCTATAACGCCCTTAAACACAAATGATCAATAATTCATTGAACTCAGCTGCCGTGTAACCTTCTTAGACACAAAATGCCTTCGAGAATGTTTTAAAAATATCGAGAGCAACTCTAAAGGTACGTCAGTCAAGAAACAAAGCTGTGTGTAGCTAAAATGAGTACAGCTCATCCACCCCAAGCTATTTCATGATGTTGCTGAACTCAAAGATCATGGTTTGGGCTTTAGATTCTCGATAGAAATAACCAAACGACCCCAGCTTCCGCCCCCGTAAAAGCGGTTGAACAAAGTTGTGTAACTTGTGGGGGAGGTCATTCTTATCAAAAACTGTCCCAGCCCACTAACAAAAAAACAACTATTGTACCATGACAATAACCAAGAGTATTGTCCTCAGGCCGCTGCTGGCCAATCTCAACCAAGCTAATATCTGGTTATCGACCTCAAACGATGGTCTCAGAATCAAATTCGACCCTCCGTGGTTTTCCTCCCTGTTCAGAATCCTCATGCAAATATTCAAACAATTTCAATCGAGGAAACAACTTCAATCAAAACAGAGGAAACAATTTCAACCAAGGTCAGATTTATCGACCTCCGTTCATCCCCCCAAACCAGTATTCATTCAACCATTTGTAGGCTCATCAAGGACCTGCTCCTCAGACACACGTTTGTGTCGAAAGAACAGATTTTGAAAGATATGTCCACAGCCAATGATGCAGTGTTGAGAAACATGCAAAACCAAGGTCAAAACCTGCAATCCCAAATGGCAAATTTGACTGATATGCTTTCAAAATTTGTTACTGCTAATACAGCTTCTACTTCCGGTTCTGGAACTCTTCCTGGTAACACTGTTACCAACCCTAAGGAAGATTTAAAAGGTATCACTACCCGAAGTGGTGTTACCATCCAAGGACCGAAAGCAGTTAATCAAGATGTCGAGGTGACAAAGGACACGATGCCTCCTACTAATAACGGAAGCACCGAAGACGTCCAACCTCCTGTTGTTCAAATTCAGACTCGTAATCCAAATCCTGAGCCCAATGTTGCTCCTGTTATTCCTCCAGTTCCTAAAGCATCAATTCCATTTCCATCACGAAGAAATGATGAAAAACGCAAGGAAAAAGCTAACGATCAAATCGAGAAATTCTATGAAATCTTTAGAGATTTAAGTTTCGAGATTAGCTTTACCGATGCCTTGATGCTCATGCCTAAATTTGCTTCAACTTTAAAAACTTTGATTGGAAACAAAGAAAAATTAAGCGAATTGGCAAGGACTCCTTTAAATGAAAACTGTTCAGCGGTCATCCTCAACAAGTTACCAAAGAAACTTGGAGACCCTGGCCGATTTCTGATTCCATGTGAATTTACGGGGATTACTACATGCAACGCATTGGCCGATCTTGGTGCGAGCATTAATCTCATGCCTTATTCTGTATGGAAAAGTCTATCTCTTTCTGAATTGACCCCAACTTGCATGACGCTAGAGCTGGCCGATCGTTCAATCACTGAACCGATTGGTATTGCTGAAGATGTCTTTATAAATGTGGGAAAATTTCAATTTCCAGCTGACTTCGTAGTTGTTGATTTTGAACCAGACCCCCGAGTCCCCTTAATTCTCGGGCGATGTTTCTTGAAAACAAGTCATGCTTTGATAGATGTTTATGAAGGCGAGATTACCCTTCGTGTTGGCAAAGAAGCCATCACATTCAACTTGGACCAAACTTCAAAATACACAGCTGATTACAACCATATGACGGTCAACAAAATCGACGTCATCGATATGGCTTGTGATGAGTATTCTCAAGAGGTCCTAGGATTTTCAAGTGTGGTCGCGAGTGGCAATCCCACTCCATATTTTGAGCCTATTGTTTCTACTGCTTCTCCAACTCTCACTCCTTTCGGGGACAGTGATTTTCTCTTAATGGAAGAAGCAGATTCGTTTCTTGCTCTAGAAGATGATCCAATTTCATCTGAAGTTGATCCAACTTATCAGGATCCTGAGGGGGACATCCTGATTCTAGAAGCAATTTTGAACAGTGAACCACCACCCCCCCTCCCAAATCATGAACAATATATGCCTGAAGTTAGGAAAGAACTCAAACTCTGTGAAGCTAAAACCGTTGAACCTTCCATTGATGAACCTCCCGAGGTTGAACTAAAGGAACTGCCACCCCATCTTGAATACGCATTTTTAGAAGGCGACAATAAGTTGCCTGTCATCATTGCTAAAGACTTAAAAGATGAGGAAAAGGCAGCACTTCTCAAGGTTCTTAAGTCCCACAAGCGAGCCATCGCTTGGAAACTCTCCGACATAAAGGGTGTTAGCCCAGAATTTTGTACTCACAAAATTCTAATGGAAGAGGACTATGAACCATCTGTGCAAAGTCAGAGAAGGGTAAACCCAAAAATCCACGATGTTATCAAAAAACTCCTTGACGCTGGATTGATTTACCCCATCTCTGACAGCCCTTGGGTGAGCCCGGTACACTGTGTACCTAAAAAAGGAGGTATGACCGTCATCACAAATGAAGATAATGAGCTGATTCCTACTCGATTGGTCACGGGATGGCGAGTATGTATTGATTACAGAAAACTTAACGAAGCCACCCGGAAAGACCACTTCCCTTTACCATTCATGGACCAAATGCTCGAAAGACTAGCAGGAAACGAATACTACTGTTTCCTCGATGGCTTCTCGGGTTACTTTCAGATCCCAATTGACCCAAAAGATCAAGAAAAGACAACATTCACATGCCCATACGGAACTTTTGCTTATCGTCGCATGCCTTTTGGGCTATGCAATGCTCCGGGCACGTTCCAAAGATGTATGATGGCAATCTTCCACGATATGATTGAGAAAACGATGGAAGTATTCATGGATGACTTTTCGGTCTTTGGGGACTCTTTCTCCACGTGCCTAACCCATTTGGAAAAGATGCTGAAACGGTGTGAAGACACAAATTTGTCTTTAAATTGGGAAAAGAGCCATTTTATGGTAAAGGAAGGCATTGTTCTCGGACATAAAATTTCTAAGTCGGGACTTGAGGTTGATAGAGCTAAAGTCGAAGTAATAGCTAAACTCCCTCATCCGACTTCTGTCAAAGGTGTCCGTAGTTTCCTTTGCACGCCGGTTTTTTACCGGCATTCATTCAGGACTTCTCGAAAATTGTGCCCGCCTATGCCTCAATTGCTTGAAAAAAGAGACTCCATTTGTCTTTTCTGCAGAGTGTGGTGTCGATCCTTAACATATACAAACACACGTCTCAAAAAAGAAGATTGACTGAGGCTCCGATCTTAATTGCTCCCGACTGGGACTTGCCTTTTGAACTGATGTGCGATGCTAGCGATTTCGCAATTGGGGCAGTCCTCGGGCAAAGAAAAAACAAGCATTTTCAACCTATACACTATGCTAGCAAGACTATGAACGAGGCTCAAACTCATTACACTACTACTGAAAAAGAATTACTTGCTGTAGTGTATGCCTTTGAGAAATTTCGGTCATATCTTGTTATGTCAAAAAGCATAGTGTATACTGACCACTCTGCCATCAAGTATCTCTTTGCCAACCTATTATCTTTGCAACTTGATCATTTCCGAATTTAATTGTACCCAATAATTTACTGATGAAATTGGTGAGCTGAAAAAGGAGCTGAAAATCTCGCCGCCGATCATCTGTCCAGACTTGAAAATCCACATCAAGACAAACTCGAGAACAAAGAAATCAATGAAGCATTTCCTCTCGAGACTCTTGGTTCGATTGCTCTTCAAGATCAAAGTACCCCATGGTTTGCAGATTTTGCAAACTACCATGCGGGGAAATTCGTGATTAAGGGAATGACATCCCAACAAAAAAATAAATTCTTTAAGGATGTCAAACACTATTTCTGGGATGATCCTTTCCTGTTTAAGATATGTGCTGATCAGGTGATAAGACGTTGTGTTTCTGGGCAAGAAGCTTTAGACATTCTCAAAGCTTGTCACAGTGGACCTACTGGGGGACACTATGGTGCCAACTACACAGCAAGAAAAATCTTTGATTCAGGATTCTATTGGCCCACTATTAATCTCTCTTCCTCTGTTTTCCTGATTTCTAGGAGCTCTACATTCTCTTACAAAGTGACCATATTTATGACAATTATAGCACTCCACATTAGACCTGTTAAACCCAACTCTTTGACCATTTACATCCAACTTCCTTCTTGTCCTCTTAATGAATCTCCTAGCTCTAATTTCATCATGCCATCTCCATGGTAAATCCATTTCTTCTAGATCATCAGGATTAATTTGTTCTAGATCCTCTTATGAAAGTTGAGGAGAATTGGGCTGACTAGCTAGAAAAGCACAGATCACAGCATCACTAAAGTTATCTCCAGATGTTGGATTACTTTAAGTATGAGTACCACTAACTCCATAAGTAGTGTTATCTACTTCATTTGTGTTGCTATTGTTGTTAGTGCTGTTGGAGGACACAAAAGCCACATTTTGTAGATTTTGACTTGTACTTGATGATCCTTGATATTTCAGGTTCCATATATCTCAAGTGTTGTATAATCATCCACTGATGGTCCCTATTTCCTGTTAGTTCCTCCAGATCAAAGCATGAGTCTTCCATTCAGATGGAAGACTTTTCAACAGTTTTAAGTTCATGTCCTCTTGTGTAATAACTTCTCCTTGAATCTTCAACTGAGTGATAAGTTTTTTGCATCCTATCAAAAGTTTAATCCATTGTCTCTGAACTTGATCCTGCAAAGTTCTCATATTGTTGCTTGAGTAGAGTTCTCTGAACTTTCTTGGATTCCTTGTTTCCTCTATACCTCTTCTCAATGGCTTCCATGAGCAGTTTTGCATCTTTATATGAATGTAACTTCAGTTTGAGCCTTATTTGGAGTGCATCAACAGAGTTCCTTAGCTTCATCTCATTCCTCTTGTCCATGCTTTTCTTCAGTAGTAGTATGTTCATATTCCAGCACTAGATTTTTCCCAACAGTTCCTCTATAGCACTTTGTTACCATTTTTAATTACTTCAACAGAGGGAAATCGTCATGGACAAAGTATTGTTCTATCCTCTAACCGAGAATCATAATCCCCTGGGTTGAGGATAGGGAGTTTTGCAGTCAGATTTGTAGAAGTAGTTCCTGCCTCCATCTTATCACTGAGAATTAGATCTAGTATGTGTTGTTGATTTCTTCTTATTCAAAGCTTCACAACAAGCTCTGATACCACTTGTTGATCCCAATGAATAGATCTTTAACTCCTTAGCTTGATGTAAGGTTTAGTATCCTTGGATAAATCCAAAGGTACTAAGAATGAAACTGTGAGAGTAAAAATTAAACATAGCGGAATACTAGGTTTATATCACTAAAATAATAAATGTAATGATGTTGTAAAACACACAGAAATATAACCAAAACAATAAGCTCCAATATATTAATACGAACACTCTTTGACAGTGTTAGGGTTTACAACCTTGAAGCTATGGATACTATGAAAGACTGATATGATGTGTGTTAATGCCATAACCTAGGATCTCCTTTTATACACCAAGGAGTCCTTTACAAGATAACTATGAATCTTACATAAAACATTAAGCTTATATGTATATCTTTCTAAATATATAGAATATACACAAGATAACTAATACATATCTTTTAACACGTCTTTACATCTCTTCACACATCTTTATCTTCATGCAGTCTTCAATCTTTATCAGCAGTATAAATCCCTTCAGCAGTGTTAAGTTGTACTAGATACACCTTATGCCTATCCCCACCCCCCCCCCGCAATATTACATTCTTCTAGCAGTATTAACTGGTTTATACTGCCAGTTATGACTTAAGCAGTACTAACACTTTGATTTGGCAGTACTAAGTCTAATGAGTTTAATTCCCAACAGAAACAGAATTGTCCCTTTGAAAAATTTCCTGATTAAGTTGATTATCAACTTCTAAAGAGATGCAATGTTTTTCAATGTTGAGAAGCCCAGTCTCAAGTTTTAGACACTTTTCACATTCATGCACATTCACAAAAGCATTTTCCACAAAAGAATTCATAATTATGTTCACAATATCTTTGTTAATGACTTGTTCCAAGAGTCGTTCATATTTTGTTTCAAAACTTAATTCAATTTTAACTCAAATGTATCGACTCTAAACAATTTGTTCCACATCCTTTTACCATTTAATGAAAGACAGTTTGGACTTAAGATTTTCATTCAATCAAAGATTGATCGAATGTATTAAATAAGTCCTTCAGAGCTTTTACAAATGGAATTATTTCATCCCTAAAACAAGCTTTTGTATGTTCGAACCCCCACGACCCCCCTTAGTGATGCTGTGGCTGTGGTTCTTTCTTTGACAACCACGTCAAAACCAGTAAGATGGTGTTTAAGTTTCTTTAAACTCGTATTAACCATGCTGACTTTAGGAAGTTCTTTTGGAACCTCAACTTTGGTGGGTCTACTCGAAAGAGTGGGATCTGAAGAATTTACAGAATTTTGAGACCAAAAGGCTTGTTTAGCAGATAATTCAGTTTGTGGAACAAATCATGTTTCAAAAACTTTAGAAAGTTGGTTAAGAACAGCATAATCGACTGGTCTAGTATTGACTTTCTTTTTCTAACATCATAGGATCCTTTTGTTTTAAGAGCATTTTTGAACGACTCTCTTCAGCAAGCATTAGGGTCTTTTCGGAGTCAGGAATCACAATAGCACTCGTATTCTTAATGACATTACCATCATAAAGCTTTGGTTCCAATTGCTGAGCTTTCTTCAGATAGAAATAATTTTGAAAACCTAGAGTTTGTTTAGTGGTATGATCATAGAAAAACTGAGGTTTTGTCAACATGTGAACAATTTATGCAGATTGATCTCTTTTAAAAACAATATTATCTAGCTATTTAATCTTCTTTTCTAACGCAATCTCTCTATCGATGTTCCTAGATTCTTCTTTCTTAAAATCTTTCTAGAGAAGAGTAACTGTTTGCATTAAAGATTCCTTTTCTTTTAAATGTTCAAAAAGAGTTTATTTAAGACGATCAATCTCTATAGACTGTGCACTTGAATCTGAAACGTTATCATTACTTCTTAAATCAACATTTTGTCCTTCTTTCAAAACTTTAACTTGTTCCTTATATCTTTCAAGCTCAACAGTTAAAGTATCATTGACACTTTTATTGTCCAGATTTATCTTGGTACAATTAACTACTTGGGTTTTTAGTTGTTCAATCACAGATAATATCAGTGCATCTTGTTGTGCAAAAGAGTTAGAATTCTGAACAGCTGCCTGTTGTGATTCAATCACATACTAAGAATAAGGAATGATATTGCTATCACTGGTTATTTCAGTCTCTGAATGGTTCACAACATTCGACTGTTCAGAAGACGACATCGCCTGCACAGCTTGATTAATCATATTATTATTCACATTATCATGATTGTGTACCTCAGCGAGAGCATCTGAACCATAATGAGATAAATTCGCCATGAGAGCAACTTTGGCAGTGTTTAAGTTTATCACAACAGATCAAATGCCATCCAAATCATCAGTTTGATAAGCAGCATTGTGGGTAATGACAATCTGCATGGCTTGACCTTCTACAATTCCTAGATCTGCCAAAAATGCTAGTTCCTCCTCATGTAGAATTTGACCGTTTACTTGAGCTTGTACCAACAACATTTTATCCTTAAACCACGAATCATCCCGTTTCCTCTTAGGTTTGAGAGCATGTATGACAGTGCCTTCCCCTTTGCATTTGTAACCAAATAACAGTCCTTTGTTTCCCAGAATTGCTTCCACTTGCTCAGGAGTGTAGGTCCTTGTAGTACCCGCAGCAATTTGTAAACCTAGATGATCTCTACTATATAAAGAGATATTAGGTCGTGTAGTTTAAGTGTGCATAGAAAATGTAGTCGACTAAAAGTGTGTGTGTGTTCTAGGCATGTAGTTCATTGTAAACGCCTAGAATGAGTGTTGTAGCCTCAAGATCAATGTTTCATTGATCCTGTTACTATTTAGAGTAACTATTTTAGAATTGATCATCTAGAATTAGGGCAAATAGTGAATAATATGAATGAAAAACCTTTTCAAAATAACTTTGTTCGTTATGCTATTTCCGCTATGAATTCTTTCATGTTCATTGTTATTTTTCCTAGATATAGATCTAAACAATCTGAGCTTACAACGATATTTAGAACTCCACAAATGTCCGAAGAATACAGGTGTTGGTGAGAAGAAGACTATGAAGAAGCCTAGTCAAACCACTCGAGGTGTTCCGACTGGTCCAAAAATGGGTTTTAAACCTCAAAGAGAATATCGACATATTACCAAAAAGCCTAATGCTAGTTCTAGTGGTAATAAGAAGAAATGTGTGGAACCTACTATTGAGGTTAGTAATTCAAATCCATTTGATGTTCTTAATTCGATAGATAATGATGTTGTTAGGATCACATAAATGGACCCGAACAAAGAAGCTTCGGTCACTCGAAGATGCAAGACAAAAGTCTAGCTCGAAAGACAATGTTAATTGATGTTTATTATGTATACGGGCCAAGATGTAAAAAGCCCAAAAAGAAAGCCCTCAAAGGCAAATCTTAGTTAGTATAAATACACCTAGTTTAGTCAAAATTAGGTTAGCTACTTCATTATTATTTTTCATCTTAAGAGTTTGTAGCAACTCTTTGTTTTTTTTATAAAAAGTTCTTTAATGTTTAATCTTTCATTTTTGCCATTGATCTTGTGATTTCATCCATGGAATGATCTAGGGATCCTACACTAGGCTAGTGGGTCATAGCCGTTAAGATAAACCGTAACTTCTTGGTCGAGCCGTTCCAGTTTCCGTTTCGTCTTGTACTCAATGTGTACATTCCCGCCAATCATTCTTCATCATCGATGTGAGTTTATAGCCCCTCTTTCACTTGCTTTACATTTACTTTACAAATCTCGGGGGAGAATACATGCTAAATACAACTTGTTTACATACTCATTACGAACTCGATTACTTGATTTATATCACACTCTTTTCTACTTATGGATTTAAGTACTCAAAGCTATTTACGAATACAATGGTTAATTTTTATTGGACACAAGTGTTTTCGGTTATCATCTCCTGTTTACGTGTTTGCCTAAGTAACATAACCCACCATTGCCCATTATCATGAACTGTTAAATTCTTGACCGGAGGACCGGTTAAGGAAGCGCGAGTGTATAAATAGATCTATTTGGGATTGACATCCCTGTTCGGGTGAGTAGCTCTCACTAGTTTCGACTGTACTGAAACAACGAATGCATACATGTCGGAACAATTTGGATGTTTACGGGTTTGAACATCTACACGGGCACCTTTTGTGCATTAAATTGCATACATATATGTCGAGCTTCGGTGTCATGAGCTTAGTGCAACAGTAGATATTATTTATGTGGTACTGTATTTGTTATAGTAGACCCATACATTTTGGAAAATCAACGATTTCACTGTCCATACTACTTATTGAACATTACTAATTTCTGAACACTTTTCATTATATTGCGGCGAAGCAATAAACATTAAACTCTTTTGGTTCTACACTTACTCTTACAAATTCTTGGCGATTATTATCAGGATTGAAATGATCATTCGTACTTTATAAATCTTTGGATTCCAACATTTACATTTATACTTACAAAACTCTATGAAACTTTCACCAACTTAATGTGACACTTTTAATCATGTTTTTCTCAGTGATTAGATGCTTGAATTAATTTGAGATGTGGCATGGTTATTTGGTGATGTAGTTTGGTTTGGAGTCGAACTACATTCAAATGAACAAATCTCGTTGTATTGTTTTCAAGCTTTTCATTGTGATGCAATTATGGGACAAATGTTATATCAATTTCAAGAAAATCAACGAGATAACTTTTCAAACGACACATTTAGAGGTCGTTCTCTTGTATCTTGTGCTGTTGTATTATGAAGTAACGCCCCCTGACATATTTCCGCTGCGACACATTTTTGGGGGTGTTACACCTATTGTTCTAGATATATATAACAGATATGGAGAGCTATCCCGGCATCTAGTCCACTTGGTCCGTTTTCTAGATCTAGTTGAATGATAGGTCGCATACTTAAGCACATAAACGAGTATAAATTGATAAACATAAAACAACACACAACTTATAAGATGCAATCGAGATAAACATAAACCAAACGTTAAATTATCATAAACATGGCTAAGACCTAAAGGTATTAGCCAATAACCATTGTAATAAATACAAATGTCATAGACGAACGATTAAGGTAACCTAACCAAGTTAATGAATGATACCAAGAACCGAACGCGTATTTAGAGTATAAGAATTTACAAGGGTTTTCCTATGGATTGAAGGGCGTTGCGAGACCTTCTTGGCTTTTCTTTTCTTCTAAAAGTCGAACCTGGTGGCTAATGCCTTCTTCTCAGTCTTCGGTATATTTTTGCACACTAAAATTTGTCTTTAGGGTTTGGTATTTATAGCCTCTGAAATTTGGTCGATACGCCGTATTGGATGAGCTCAATACGGCATATTGGGGTTTTCTTGGAGTGGGGACCACGATTATAATATTCCAGAATATCCTAATACTTGATCTTTGATACGACGTATAGGATCTTCCGTATACAGCGTATTGGTCTTTATGTCTTCGTGGTTGCTTGTGAAGTCAAGGTACAGATATGCCGTATCTTTCTTGATGGATACGGCGTATTAGATGTCAGATCATCCGTCTTTAAGATTTCTTCATTTAAGCTCCAAAATGCGTGCCTTTTAGTTAATCTTCACCAATTGCTCTATATTTACTACAAATAACAACTATAACCAATTAAGTATCAATTCATGCATAAAATAATATAAAACGAGCAATTTAGCTGGGATAAATGATGCTATAAAATATACATTATTTGATGTCATCAGCCTTTATAACCCATGATGACATAAGTACCAGGGAAACCCGCCATAACGACATGAAAAATGTTAAGAGTGTCTAGTTAGATGAATGTGGCCTTATCAAAGTTAAAGATGCCTCTACAGTGGTTATGGTCAAAGTAAAGGAGATTAATATGATTAGTGATATGTACCATGTTTGTCGTAACGAAGGATTCGATGATATTAAGATCCATCATATAGGTGGTTTATGGGTGTGGATTCAATTCAACTCCGAGAAGTCACGTGCAGCGTTCACGTCCAACGAATCTTTGAATAAGCTATGGATAACCTCTCAAGAAGTTTCACCTTCTTTTGTTGTTGATGAACGAATGATATGGATCAAGATTTATGGCCTTCCTTTGTATGCATGGGGGTCAAGTTCCTTCAAAAAAGTGGAAAACCTTTTCGGAAAATTCAAAATTTTTTGACACGGAAGCTGAAGATTGCATAAGCATGGGTAGAGTTTGCATTACCACAAAAATTCAATATCCTTGGTAAGATTTTCCAAGTTTTTGTTAAAGATATTAGAACATGGACTATCCACATCTCAAATGATATAGAATAAAATGATTCTGATAATGAGGCCCTTGATGACTTTATACAACATGTTGTGGAAGATAAAGAAGTTGAAAAAAAACCCTAAGGACCCCAATGTTGATGACTTTAAACCTCCTGGTTTTGAGAAAGGTCTTGTTTACAACAATGATTATGTTACATCACGAGCATGAGATGAGGATGTTTCATTCTCCATGGACCAGGTAAAGGACAATCATATTGTTACTCATAAAGACATGGCTGGTGACGAGGTTGTCTCGGACAACACTAAACCTCCTGGTTTCGAAAACTTTATCAAGGAGAACAAAGCTTGTTCATGGTCATCTAGTACTTCAAGAGCAGGCAAGTGTTCCACCTCTTTTGCCAATTATAGTAGCAAAGATTTAAAAGGCTTTTCTTTTATTGATGAAATGAATCAGATGATTGAAGTGGGTGGGGCTCTTAGCTATGATGTTAAAGGGTGTAAAAATATCTTAGACGATTGATTATAGGTATAGGTGTGTCGATCATAGATAAATGAATATTCTTTCTATTAATATTTGTGGCTCTAGGAAGCGTAAGAAGCATGTTTGGATCAAAGAATTATGTTTTAAACACAACGTTCATATCCTTGGTGTTCAAGAAACAAAGATGTCTAAGTTAGAGCTTTTTCAACTAAGATCTATGTAGGGTAATTTCAAGTTTGACTATGCACGTAGTATGTCAAGAGGAAGGTCTGGTGGTTTGGTCACTTTGTGGGATCCTAACGTTTTTGCCAAAAAGAGAATATGGTGTAGTGATAATTACATCATCGTTGAAGGAAAGTGGAAAAACTCGGTTGACGACTACTATATCATCAATGTTTATGGTCCACAACATCAGCCAGATAAATCAAACTTATGATCTTATCTTCGTGTTTGTATTCAAGATCACATCGAAAGAGTTATTTTATTTGGTGATTTAAATGAAGTTAGAAGTGAATCAGAGAGGTTTGGCTCTACTTTTTCTTATGGGGATGCTACAATATTTAATTCTTTCATCCATGACACCGGCTTGATTAATCTTCCTATGGGTGGTCGGTATTTTACTTGGGTGAATGACGAGTCTAAGATGAGCAAGTTAGATCGTTTCCTTATTTCAGATGATGTCCTCCATTCTAATACATACCTGAAGGTCGTTGCTCTTGATAGATTATGGTCGGATCATAATCCCATTCTCCTCTACTGCAAGAAAATGATTTTGGTCCGATCCCGTTTAAAAAAATTAATTCTTAGTTTGATCGAATAGATTTTGAAGACTTTGTTAAGGAGAAGTGGGTTGCTATTTCCGATTTAGAGCAATCCAAACCTCTTCATACCAAGCTTAAAGATTTAAAATCCCATCTTAAGCTTTGGTATGCTCACACTAAAGAGGTTGAGGCTAATAGAAAAAATTGCATCTTGGCTACTTTGCGAGACATGGATAAAAAGATAGATGACGGTCACGCTACTGATGTGGATAGGACCACTCGAATTAATAAGATGCAAGAGCTCGAAGACCTTGAGAAGCTGGAATTGATGGACCTGGTTCAGAAATCTAGAGTTAAATGGGAGGTAGAGGGAGATGAAAACTCAAAATTCTTTCGTGGCCTTATTAACTCTAGAAGGAATTCTCAAATAGTCCAAGGAATCATGCTTGATGGTGTTTGGAATTCCGAAGCTAAGGATATCAAATCAGCTTTCCTTGACTTCTACAAGGATAATTTTAGTTGTCACGACTCCCTAGTTTCCTTCCCTCCAATGTTACCGCTCATCGTCTTAGCATTGCTGATCAGGATTTTCTCAAATCCATGGTCTCTATGGATGAAATTAAGGTGGCGGTTTGGGATTGTGGTAGTAAAAAAGCCTCTGGGCCGGATGGTTACTCTTTCATGTTCATTAAAAAGTTCTAGGATCTTCTGAAACACGATATTCAGTCATTTGTGGTTTGTTTTTTTTTGAGTTTTGGGGAGGAGGTAGATGGTTTTTTTTTTTTTTTTTTTTTTTTTTTTTTTTTTTTTTTTTTTTTTTTTTTTTTTTTTTTTTTTTTTTTTTTTTTTTTTTTTTTTTTTTTTTTTTTTTTAATTTTTTCTCTACTGGTATGTTTCTCCAAGGTTCAAATTCAGCTTTCATTACGCTTATTCCTAAAGTGTCTAACCCTTTGTTTATCAAAGATTATAGACCTATTTCTCTTATTGGCATTCATTACAAGATTGTGGCTAAAATCCTTGCTAATAGATTGTCCAAGATCATTAACTCTATCATTAGTCTCGAGCAATTTGCTTTTATGACATGGCGGCAAATCCTTGATGGCCCTCTTATTCTTAGTGAGACTATTGATTGGTATAAGAAACGTAAAAAGAAAATGATGTTATTCAAAGTTGATTTTGAAAAAGCCTTTGATTATGTAAGTTGGAGGTACCCTGATTATGTTGTTAATAAACTGGGCTTTGGTATTAAATGGCGTAATTGGATTAAAGCTGGATTAGCGTCGGCTAGGACTTCTATTCTCATTAATGAGAGCCCTACATCAGAGTTTTCTTAAAAAAGAGGTTTGAGACAAGGGGATCCTCTCTTACCTTTTCTATTCATTATTATTATAGAGGGTCTTCATATGGCTCTTAACGATGGTTTAGCTGCTAATATGTTTCATGGCGTCAAGGTTGGTTCCCCGGGTAAGCACCTTTCTCATCTTTTTACGCCAACTATGTTATTATCCTTTCTGAGTAGAATCTAAATGCTATGGAAAATATTATTCGGATCCTCAATATTTTTTACATTACTTCCGGGCTTAAGATTAATATCCATAAATCTAATGTATATGAGAGTTTGAGGGTTTCCTCTAAATGAGTTAGAGACATAGCCTTTTGAAGATGGGGCTGTGGCCTACACCAGGATTGAAAGCTTGTTTTTTCCCTTTCCCTTATCTTGGTTTACCTATTGGTTCGAATATGAGTCGTATCACGAATTGGCAGCCTCTCATTGACCGTTTTAAGGCTAGATTATCGAGTTGGAAGGCCAACCTTCTCTCTTGGTGGCCGCCTTATTCTCATCAAATTTGTGCTCAGTAGCCTTGGTATTTATTATTTATCTATTTTCAAGGTCCCCTAAATGGTTGTTAAATCTCTCGAAAGTTTACGTGCTTCTTTCTTTTGGGGTAGCTCCGAGGACTCCAAGAATCTTACTTGGGTTAAATGGTCGAATATTCTTGCCTCCCTTGATAAAGGAGGTCTCGACGTTCTTAAAGCGTTTAATATGTCCCTTTTATTGAAGTGGAGATAGCATCTTTTCCATAATCCAAATGCTTTATGGGGTCATGTGGTTAAGGCGATTCATGGTGATGAAGCAGGTATTGATATTAGAGGTTGTCACACTAATAGAATCTGGGCTAGCATTGTCGGGTTGATTTTTCACCTTCACTCAAGTGGTATTGTTCCCCTAAACTCCATTCGTTTTAAGGTTGGTGATGGCTCTTTCATTCGAATTTGGAAAAATATCTGGTTAGGCGACAATCCGCTCTTTATATTAGATATAACAGATTATATCACCGAGAAAAAAACAAAGATTGCTTTATTCAACAAAAGAATTGAGCAATGGTTTCTATGGTTTTTGGGATTGGGGAGTAGATCATATTAATGTGTAAGAACAAAAGCTGTATTGACGCCCTTATTTTTGATTATCGCTAGCTTGGATCCTGAAGAGCTTGTTATTCGATAATTGAATATGGAGCTTCTCATGACGACAAATTTTCGGGGTTAGGAAGCATATTGATGAGTTATCTCTCCCTTCCTTATCTCCAAGTACCCGGTGGTGTAAGATTATCCCTAGAAAGGTTAACATTTTCATGTGGCGGATGTTTTTAGATAGGCTCCCAAATCGTTTAAACTTATCTTCCCGAGGTCTAGACATTGATTCGATTATGTGCCCGGTTTGCAACGTTTTTGTGGAATCAAGTGCCCACACTTTAATCTTCCTCTATGACACATAAAAAAGGAAAGCATCTGGTCTAGGTTTGGCATCTCGTCGATGTTTGTCAGAGTCTTTGTTCCTTTGCTTTTTCTCATGCGGCGAGTGGGATCTTAGTTTCAGTCATGGCAACGCCTCAAAGTAAAAGAAGACCATGCTTTAAACGCTATCTTTGCTGCTTCCCGTTGGACCTTATGGCGGTTTAGAAATAATATCACTTTCAACTCTCATTCTATGAGGAAAAGTGATATCTTCGATTATATTTTTCGTGTTTCTTTTTCATGGCTTAAATTTAGAGGCAATCTTTGTATTAGCTGGAACGATCGGTTGCAATCGCCTTTGAAACTCTCTAGCGCCTTGCTAGTTTTTTTATATATCTTAATCTGCCGTTCAAAAAAAAAGAGTAGTGTAGTAGCAGGGTTGGAGAACGTGTCATTCTCTCTTGAAGCGTCTTCTACTAAAACCCACATCTCCCACAACCGGTGACGTTCCCAAAATTGATTATAGAGTATGTATTTTCAAATATGTTTTAAAGATGATATGCAGTTAGTGTTAAACTGTCAGAAAAAACTTTAAACAAAATTTACATTTCATATACTTTTCAGAGGGTATGCACGCACATACCCTATGCCTTAGGTATGTTCGTCTCTGTCCACAAAGCGTCTTCAACCCCTCCCCTCCGAATGATCGAGTTTTTTATAGATTTTTTATATGTGGGAGTGTGTTGTTGGGGGGGTATATTTGTGTATAAGTGGTTATATTTGAGTGGTGAAGTTGTTGGTCTTATTATACCTTGTTGGTGGTGAAGTTAACACGTGTAGTGTTGAGTTAGCGGTAGTGATGTTGGTGGTGAAGTGAAAAAGTGACGTGACGTTGAGTTTGTGGTGGTGAGCTTGACTTGATCGAATCGAGATTTTATCGAGCTCAAGCTCGCGCCCGAGCACAAAGACCAGTTCGAAACACATAACGAGCTCGAGCTCAAGCTTTGATCGAGCTTTTCGAGCCTTCATGTGCAGATTTTTTTTATTATACTTACTTATATAAACAACATAAAGGATAACGTGAATATTGGTATAATAATTGATTATTTGTTGTAGAAGGACTAATTAAACCGTAATGCTCCCAAATGTTTTGTATAAGTTTTTTGCTCTTGAGTTAATCGCGTAATTTCTTGAATTTATTGATGAGTTTGGCTATCGAAACCAATGCTTATATATAAATTCAAGTTTTTCGAGTCGAGCTCAGACCTGACTTGAGCAAGCTCAATAAGATTGTATGATTAAAGCTCGTCAAGCTATCGAGTAAATCTTAACCTTACCTTATCATTTTTAAATAAACTACATCCGGTCTAACTAGCGTTTGGTGTAAAAAGTCAAAGTACCTAATCTCAAAAGCCACCTAAAAATGCCAGCCTTTTTTACATTTTACAAGTAAAATCTTAGATTACTTTTTATTTGTTTGTCACTCACTTTGTAACGAGTTTTGTTAGAACCACAAAATGTTTATAAAGAAATATCCACAATATAAAGTTGGCAATGTGTGATTGGTTTAATCAAAGAAAAAAGAGAGAAACTAAAGCAAAAAACACCAATCACACATAGCCAACTCTATTTTTTAAATGTTTTTTTAAAACAAATTTTGAGTTGTTCAAAACAACACTAAAGAGTATTGTCAAAAAAACATAACTCCATCCTTTTTTCTATTGCGTCTCTTTAGGAAGATAAAAAAAAAACGACTTGGAAGAAATAAAAATGACGGTTAAATGGGAGAAATGAAACAGGATCGACGGCATTGCTGTTAATCTCATCAATTAAATGAAAGATTTGTGACCAATTTGCATTTAGCGGCGATTAATCAACCGCTTAGGTTGTCGTTTACAACACTTAATTATGCTATGAATATAACACAAAATTAAAAGTATAGCAAACTACAGTTTTGGTCCTCGTGGTTTGTTGGGTCTTCACTTTTTTTATTAGTCCATTTTTCGAAAAAGTTACGGATCCACTCCAAAGTCCGACGACCCATAACACTTTCAGTCCAAAAATTGACTGAAAGTGAAAGTGAAAGTTCAGTCCAAAAATGGACCAAACTTGTTACGGGTCGTCGGACTTTGGAGTGGATCCGTAACTTTTTTGAAAAATGGACCAAAAGTGAAAGACCCGGCAAACCACGAGGACCAAAAATGTAGTTTACTCTTAAAAGTATTATATATCTTCAAACGACTTTTCTGGTTTAGTCAATTGTTGCATGTTTACCGATTTAGGGGGTTTAGTTTTGGTTAAATTTAAATAATTATAACAACACAATAATTGCTTAGAAAAATGTTATAAACGAGTTGGAATATTACTTGCGCGTTGTGGCGGAGGCTAGTTTGTTGTCGGAAGTTGTTGGAGCCCGATCGCAATGTGTTTATGGTAGTTTAGTAGTCTGCTACATTCTTAGGATACCAAAGAATGGAAGCCGAAGTTACCAAGTTGCCATTTAATTGTATTGTTGCTTTGCAACTAAACCTGTAGTCCACATTCTTAACCAATTACTGGTTTAATACCTTTTTTCAGGTAGCGAATCTGTAGAAAATGAGATGATACTTTGAATTAGACAAATAAACTTCAACGACTTAATCCAATCATGCCTTATAAATTGTTTCAAGATTCCAAATATGACAAAAAATATGTCATGCCCACACTTTAACCATTACCCAACCACTTGGTGTTTTTTTCGCCGCTACCAAGCCCCTCTTGCTTTTGGCGTGTTCCAACAGCGAGTGATTTCCTTTCTGGTCCAGGGTCAAAAAATATGGGCGCCCATCTTCCTCAAGTCAATGTATACAAAACAGTGCTGCTTTGTGTGAACCTGCTATGAACATCAGTAAACAAAGTTAGTATTAGAAAGCTTATGTTTATTATGCAGCAATCAATGAAAAAGATTACAAAAATATATTTCTTTGTATCAAACTTTGAAAAAGAGTTTATACAATTCCAAACTTTAAAACTTACTTGTTCTTCTGAATATCAATAAGCCTTTTTATGTTTAATTAGTTTTCTGATCCATTATTCAAAGCTATGCCTAAAGAAGCTAATTCAATCATTTCAATAACATTTTCTCCATCACCAATAGCCATTACCTGCTGACCATTGGTTAAAAAAAGGTAAACATAATACCAAAGAATATGCTTTAAGAAAAAAGATAATTTGTGCTCATTAGAAAGAGAATGCGAAAATACAACACCTCGTTCGGAGCTACAACAAAATGGTCAAGTAGCATTCGCACTCCACTGCCCTTCCTAGAGCCAATAGGCACAATTTAAGCATATAATGCCTATCTTCGACAACAGAAGCCGACCCCATTGTTGCTTCAGACCAGTAAGGCCTCAGAGTACCGACCACCCCTTCGACAATGTGAAGAAATAGCATCTTCTGCATTATATAAATAAATACAATGGTTAATCCTCACAGTAAAATGCAACATGATAAGCATCAATTGACATACATCGTACTTGGGTAAAACTTCTAAAATGGGTGGTTTTCAAATGCGATCAATATGGGTTGGGTCATGTACAAACTTGTAACTAATAAACCAAACTCAAATAGAGTTCAAATGCTAATACGTTATCTGCAATGACGGTTGTATAAACAGGTATCATGGATTTACACTTAATAAACTTGAGATCATTTTTTATGAAAATTTAGGAAAACTGCAATTTTAACTCAACAACGCCGAAAACATATGGATGTTTGGATTAACCTTCAGTTAGCCTATATTGGGGGCTTATAGCTTATTTTTAAAAATTCTAAACCATATTAAGAATAGGATAATGATACCCATTGTTTGCTGCATGGATTTTATATGCTGTTGTCCTATTTTTTTGGCAAAGATGGCATAACTTGGTTCCTCTAGAATATCAGTAGCATAATAATAGTCTATGGTTCCAGCATTGCTTATCACCCCCGCCTAAAACTTCAACATTAGCTAATGGTGAACATTGCAAAGATGGCCACAAAACCACCAAAGGTCTATGTAATTAGTCATGTATGATACCAACGTCTTATCAGTGCCATTCTTTGATGTGTATTTAACAATAAACTTAAGTAGATAACCTGAATTCACGAATGAACTTATAATAGGAAAGGAAAAAAATCAATAATTTACCGCTATATAATGTCAATCCTGTTGCCATAGGCTTAAGCGAATCTGCTATAAACGCAACTGTTAAAACTTGGGCTTTTGAAAACGGCATGCTGGGCACTTCCGACGACAACCCAGTTTGTGGATCAAAAGCCTCATCAAATTAGCGTGGTTCTAACCCACCAAGATCCCTGCTAGATAACAAATTTTTATTAAGGGTTACTTATTTTATGTCATAAGCCTAATATGCTCTTCACCATTTAAAATGATAAAAGATTAAATATGATTACCTTTCCTGTATCAAAGGTGTACAGTGTCCAGATTGCTGGGCCACGATCACCACATTGTTGTTTTGGATCAAGGCCACAATAGCCTTAAACCATGTTGGTAGAAATATTACGATATTTCATCTATACATTCTCTTTATGTTTTGGTGATGACAAACATGTAACTTATAACACATAACGTAAAGTGATTAAGTTACTCGTGATCATAAATCATCAATGCATTCATACGACAACATCTCTAGACATCTCAAGTCTGCTTCAACGAAGTTTGCACCCGACGTAAATCACTTAAGGTGTGAATAAATAAATGTTTAATTTATTTTATGATCAAAAGAATTTTTATTTTTCTTAAACCTTACATTTTTATAAAATGTAACAAACATTTTTTTAAACTTTTACAAAACATTTTTTACATTTAAAAGAAATGTTTTATTCAAAATAAATATTTTGAATTCAAATTTTCTATATAAAAACGGCTAGAAATGTTCCAGAAAACACCAATCCCCTTGAAAAAGATAAAATTGAGCGCCTACTATGGGCGCCACCTTAGTGAATAAGGGGCCGACATAGGAGCTAAGGGGGCCGGCATATGAGATAAGGGGGTCGGCCAAGCCAAAACACTCCCAGCTTTGCCTATAAATAGTGGACTTTTTCCTATATATTTTCTCACCTTTTGCACTCATTTTTTCTGTTTAAAATCAGTTTACACATCACTTACAACCCTTTAATCATTTAATCTTAAGCATTTGTTTCCAAGTGATTCAAGTTTATTCCTCCAAGTGCAAGAGATGAACTCTCGTTATCATCAAGATACGAAGTTATGTAGTTTAGTTAGTGCATTCGTGATATGTCTTACATTCACAATGTATAGATCAAGTCTATGTATTCCAAACTTGTGTAATAGTTAGATCGTGGTGATCATGAGGTGTGTTTGGATAAGGGCTTGTGGGGGCTTATTGGGGCTTGGGCTTTTAAAATAAGCCGGCTTATAAAATAAGCCCCGTTTGTCACGCGGGCTTATGAAGTCATAAGCCTTTATAAGCCCCAGCCCCATAAAAGGGGCTAAAAACTTTAGCCCGGGGCTTATGAACCAATAATTACATATATACCCCTAAAAATATCTAACATACATTAAAAATTTATTTAATTATGTCTTTTTTAGTAATTTTACAATAATAAGCCCCAGCCCCAGCCCATTTGCCAAACAAGTTTAAAAAAATACAAATTTTAATTTCGGCTTATAATAAAAGCCCCCACCCCCCCCCCCCCCCCCCCCCCCCCCCCCCCCCCCCCCCCACCCCCCCCCCCCCCCCCCCCCCCCCACCCCCCCCCCCCCCCCCCCACCCCCCCCCCCCCCCCCCCCCCCCCTCACCCCCCCCCCCCCCCCCCCCCCCCCCCCCCCCCCCCCCCCCCCCCCCCCCCCCCCACCCCCCCCCCCCCCCCCCCCCACCCCCCCCCCCCCCCCCCCCCCCCCCCCCCCCCCACCCCCCCCCCCTAAGGCCCAGCCCCGAGCCTAAAGAAGCCCCAGCCCCAGCTCCAGCCCATTATGCCAAACATACCCATGGTGTGTATAGTTGGATCGTGGTGATCGTCAAGAGTTTAGACAGATCGAGGTAATCCTTTGTAGTGTCAGTGAAGTGAATAAATTTGTGAAGTGATTTGGAAGTATTGTGAAGTGAAGTGAATTTGTGAAGTGTAGTGAAGTAGTAGCGGTTAGTATTTTAGTCTTAAAATACAAAGTATGATAGATTGGTTCTAGCTATGATTAGAACTACTCAACATATTGACTAGTTACAGATAATCTAGTGTAAGCTTAGTTGTGTTCGGTTTTCTTCCCTCATCTCCGCCTAAAAGGGAAGCCTGTTGACTATTGAAGTAACTCTCGAGTTGGGTACTCATCGGGAGTAGGAGTAGGTCGAAAGGATGCTTCGTGACCGAGACACTATAAATCCATCCACCGCGTCCTGTTTGCACTTCTTTTACCTTTTCGGCTTTTATATCTTTATTTACCTTATCACCTTACATTTATATTCGCATTAGATCTATACGTGTGTTGATTGTTGCTTATATTGTTTGGATGATGATTGTGTCATGGAAGTTAATATTATGATTGTGTTTATATCGCTATAACATGTTTTAATGAATATAGATGTATTATTCACACTTCTCATATTGCGTTCAACTTGATTGATAATTTGATACAAAACGTTTTAAATTTTCAAATGGAAACGTATTCAACCCCCTTTACGATTTCCACAATTGGTATCAGGAGCCACATCGCTCTAATTTTCAAAACAAATGCTTTTAAAAATTGAGTACGGTCAATGTATCAAAAGGGGGATTAAATATGAAAAGTGTTTTATTGCTTAACTTGTATTACTTTTGTTATTAAATACACTTAGTATACTAGCTCGAAATAAAATGATGCTTAAAATAAGTGTTTTATGTTCGGTATCAAGCTCAGTAAGTCCTACATCTTTTCGCTAAGTCACAAAATGATATTGTACAAAAAATGCGAATCGGAGTGTCAGATGGGCGGCCTCCTTATCTCCCTAGGCGCCCCCCTTAGCTCATGGCCGGCCCCCTTATCAATCAGGGAGCCACTTGTCTGATTCGGCAGATTTTCAGAAACTTTGAAAATTCATATAAAATCAACCATAAGTCCGTAGGAGTTAAGATCAACATATACTCATTATTTGTCATAGATCCAATGAATCAATCTCAACCATCTATTTTTTCATCAAAAATAAAAAAACCCACTTTTCACCTCTTTTTTAAAAATAAAATATCTTACAAACGGTAAATCGTCACACGACAAAAAATACACCATCGCGACGAGTATTTTTTTATCTTTCAGTAGACGGGTGACACCATATACTTTCGAGGATCTTTTTTTTGATTTTTTTTTTCAGTCACGAATTGCGAAAATCATATATGATTCGTATAACGAATCATATATGATTCGTATAACAAATCATATATGATTTCATGAAATCATATATGATATCATAAAATCATATATGATTTCATAAAATCATATATGATTATATGATTTCATAAAATCATATATGATTTGTGATTCTAACGAACTTTTTTTCAATTTTGTTTCAGTCACGAATTGCGAAAATCATATATGATTTCATAAAATCATATATGATTTGTGATTTCGACGAACTTTTTTTCAATTTTGTTTCAGTCACGAATTACGAAAATCATATATGATTTCATAAAATCATATATGATTTCATAAATCATATATGATTTCATAAAATCATATATGATTTCATAAATCATATATGATTTCATAAAATCGTATATAACTTCAAAAAATCATTAAAAAAAGTTTGTCGAAAGTACAGAGTGTCGCCCCTCTATAGAAAGATAATTTAATTCTCGTCGCGATGATATATTTTGTTTTGCGTAACGATTAACAGTGTGTGAGATATTTAATTTAAAAAAAAAGGTTGAAAGTGGGTTTTTTTATTTTTGATGAAAAAATGAGTGGCTAGGATTGGTTCATTGGGTCTATGACAAATATTAGGTCTATATTGAACTTTTGGCAAGTCCGTAGAAGTCGTGCCACCCGCCATTTTGAAGATAATTGAGTCTACTTTCATATAAAAATACTTCCAAGTATTTATTTCAAACTTAAAGAAGTCAGAAAGGCAAAATACTACTTATTGTCTAAAACGTTGAGTCTCGGTTTAACGTAAAACTTGTATTTTATCTTTTCCTTTTGATTTGGACATTTCTAGTTGGTATATCTTTGAAAAATGGTATAATTAACTTTTCAAAAATATTAAAATTGGTTAATTTTTGAAATGGGGAGGAAACTAATTCGTTTTCAAACAAAACCGAGCTAAGTATATATTGTTGTATCTAATACACAAAACGACGACAAGTACTTTTATGTGTTATGCTATATGATTATGTGGCACTTTCTGGAAAAAGTTCTTTGTGTCTTATTTTGTTTAATAGAAATTATTAAGCGATCGTTGTTATTTTGGATTTGAGCCTATTTAAATATCAAGACATGTGCCAAGAACACTATTTTTCGTTGTAGCTAGTTCATCCGTGTATGCCTAACTAGAACTTATGCTAGATTTCTTGCATTAAGTTTGCGAAATTGTTCTTGCATTTCATATAGGAAAAGATCACTTTGTTTGCAAATGTTAACATCATCAACATGTTAAACCTTATTAAACATAACTAACGTCCCTTAGTCATCATTTTAAAATGCCCCAACCCTTAACTATAAATCTTAGATTAATAGGAACGACACTATAAAATTATTTATTTAGTATATGCATAAAATACACAATTAAGTAGGATTGATGACTTGAATGTCTTGTCCAAAATATTCAAGTAATTTACCTTGCAATGCAATTGGTAAAGTCGTCATCTTCAAAAATCCAAACATGAGAAAACGCACAACATATGTAACTTTTCTCAAACAATTCAAAAGCACAACTTAAAACTCAAACTATTTTCCCATCAATACTCTCTCTTGCTTTATCAAATAAGAATAATATTTCTTTTTAAAAAAATAAGAACCCTTTAACCATCTAAGGTTAGAATTAGGAAGAATTGAACATATTTCACAACCCATTTTTGTGCTTTCTTTCAATAGGTAATCGTAAGGGGATTTTAAATATGACGATGATTATTATTCAAACGATAATCAATCTTATTATTCAATCCAATTAGAAATTTGGAATATGAACATGAAATCGAGATTAGGATTTATCTAGATCACGAAAATATCAATCAAATGACCATAGATATTTTCCCGTGTCTACATGTATAACCATCCTCGATTATTACATGAAATCACGAAGTCAATTGCAAGATAACAAGATTAGTCATCGAATTGCAATTCACACTTGCAATGAAGATGTTTCATTGAGTCTAAAGTGTTCAAATGTTGTGTTATTAGCTATGGTCAAATTATACATGCTAAACTTAACACACTCTAACTAGGATTGACGACTTATGAATTTCCATCGGGAAACTCATAAGTAATCCAACTTGATAAGCAAGACTTGGATGGCATTTCTAAAAACTCAAACCGAGAACCCTTATAACTTATATAAGTTTCTCTTAATAACCTAATATCAACACCATCTCCCAAATAATGGAAAAATGATTCTTGCCCAAATTTGGCACCTCCACGGATCGATGGATCATTCGTCTTAGATTCATCTTCGATTTAGGTAAATCTGCCCTATGGCATTAGAATTAAACATCTTTCATTTTGTCAATCACTTAAAAGTCTAACATACATGTAACTAAACTTTAGTTAATCATCATTATTTCTATAAAGAAATATTCACAAGATCTATTGAGGTAAATAACCTTAATTGGATTTCTTTCATAAAAGACATGCAAAGGTGCATTCTTTGAACACTCTCATTATAGAGTATTACAGTTTGTCACTCTTAAGCATACTCCTAGGTCCTAGATGACTCATTCTCTCTTAGACATACAACAACTTGCTTGCTCTCTCATTTAACCTTAGAATTCCACACATCTTGATTAGGATTATGCGAACCGAAATTAAAGCATGTTAGTTGAGTCATGTTAGGCCTTCTATGAAAAGATAATACAAATTTTATCTTTGCTACACTTCATTAGGCAAATATAGGAATTATATTTTGTCTAAACATGAGAATGACTACTGGAGAATCTATTGCACTAGAAATTCAATTTGACCTAACGGTTGAATTGCTTCCAAGAGTGAAGTTGGGTTTGTGGTATAACCCGTAAAAATGGTCGTGTTTAGCCTGAATTGAGCACCACTAGTGATAGTCTCATATTCATTCTCTAATTTGATTAAATGACTCTTCCTAAATATGCCTAATGATAGTCTACATCGATAGACTTTGTATCTCATTAGGAGTGCACACTAAGCAAGTAGAAAATAGATTTCTTCTTAATCAATCTAGACAACATGCACCTCACATATGTGCTTTGAAGCATCAAGATGATAACTTGCTCCCGTCTGATGCAAGTATATGACTTCATGACTATTTTGATGCTCAACGATTAATTGTATATCTATTAAATGCATGTCTATTATAAAGGCGTTTGTCTTTTTCTAGCAGTTTAGATAAAATATCTTTTAGTTTATCTAAATGACACATGCTCCTAAATGCTAAATGCTAACATGTTTTACATGATGATTACATTTAAAATTATCATGTTTTGTTTGCGTCATCTTACATGACTTACATGTTAATTGTGCACCTACACTATGTTAGGTTGATGTATGACAAATAAGGTTTAGATGTCATACAGTCTTACACATTAATCTTGTTGATTATTGTGTTGATGCATGCTTAGATAAACTTGCATGCTTATATCTATATGTCTTATACATCTATGTATATATTTTCTCACACTAGAATATCTTTCTTCGCGTATGGGGCACTAATCTAAATTTTCAAAAGAGTCATAAAATGGTCTTAAATCTTCTAGAGTCTTCACTCACACACTCCTTTGATCATCGTCTCGCTTTCTTCCAAATCATCTACTCTTTGTCACGGAAAAGTTTAGTTGCCAAATCTTGAATACCCTTCCAATCAGTTTGACAATCTAATATTTCATCCGGATATTCAAGTATCTTTAACTTGCAATCGCAAACATTAAAGGTCATATCCAAAAATCCCTATTCAAGCCTTTTAACAACATTAGTTAAAATGCTCTCCTTTTCTTTTTGACGACAACTCCTCTTCTCTTCAACGAAAACATCTTTCTCTTCGACGAAAACATTCTTTGTCTTAGACGAAAATACTCTTTATCTTTCGATCACACCTCTTCCTTCTCACTCAACCTCGCCTCTATAACCATAGAGATGGCTAATCTCTTTCCTCTACTATTTTTGCCATCACCTTTATGATAACCTTATACCTCGTCATGAGATTGTTTTATGAACATTCACAATACTCGAGAAGACCACCATCCGTCTTGATATTGTCAAGCTCGTCGCCTTCATCTTCGTTTGTTTTGCTTTTTCTTCTTTTCTTTATTTTTATTATTATTATTATTATTATTATTATTGTTATTATTATTATTATTATTATTATTGGGTATGAAACACACCAAAGATACGTTACCATTTCCTTCGGGGCAAATGTTATATGGAAACATCTCCATTCGGAATAGGTTGCGCCTGAAAGATAACTATCTCGACATTTTACTTACCCCTCAACCACGAATTGTTAAATTATCTTTGTGTAGGTCTAGGAATGATGGAACACATTTCGTAAATCTTTCTCTTCTTTTCTACTAGTCTCGATTCTATTCTATTCTCTATTCCGTGCGTCGTGGCAACATAACTACTTCATCCGAAGTACTTTGAGTATTTTTAATTAGAGAAATGCAAATTAAAATGTCACTCCTTTCACAAAATTCGTCAAGACCTAAACTCCTCTCCTGTTGGTGGTCTGGCGGCCCCCAAATCTATTATGGTGGCCCCCAGATATATCTAGGACCGCCGGCAACAGGCTTGAGATATCTGTCATTTCTTTTCAAATCATTAAATGAACTCACCCTCTCTCTTTTCTGCTGCTAAGAGCTGACGTCTTTCCTACACCCAAACCTATGCCCAATATCTCTCTATATATCAATAGGTCATCCTCACATCCTAACACTCACAAGCATCATTGCTTATGTTGTTAATAGTCAAGTGAATTTCATAATGAAATGCGTCTCATTCTCAAATAGAATCCTTACAATCGTCATACTCACAAATCTCTTCACATCTTGGTCCTCACTTCTCGTAAACCTCTTTTCTCACCTCGAATGGTCTTTTCACTTCTAAACGGTTCCTCTCTTTCTCAATAATCTTCTCACTTCGTATAGTCGTCTCACTTCTAATAGTCCTTTTACTTTTAATGTTTCTTCTCACTTCTAAACATTCTTTTTCACTTCTAATAAGTCTTGTCTCCTCTAACGTTTCCTCTCACGTCTAAACATTTCTTCTCTTTTAATAGTCTTGTTACTATTAAAATTCCTCCTATATCTCTCCTAACTTAATTATTTCATCTAAAATATTTAAGTAATTTACGAAATGCAAATGTCACTCCTTCGCTAAAGTTGCCACTTTCTAGAAAGTAAAGAACATAAAGAAGATATTCAATCTTTAAGTGTTATTGAGTCACCACATTGTTGAGTCTCTCATCATTCTTCCAACATGAAAGAATTACCTCATTTCACATCCCACCTTTGTTCCTCAACATTGTCAACCAACAAAACACCAAACAAACTTTTGAGTTCCCAATCATCCACTTTTGTCTCGATAGGATCATATGCACATCAATTGTTAGTGCAAATGATATATCAATCTTTTCTATCAGCCTCTCGTCAACACGTTCCTTCTTTAGTATCACTCATCTTTTCCCACTTTTCGGCTCTATGGAATCATTTTCATTCACATCCAAGAGCACATCGTCTCCATCCTCGTCTTATTTTTCTTTGTATTCTTTGAAAGTATATATATATATATATATATATATATATATATTTGACATATTTTGCCAAGATATTAAGTGTCATTCGTCTACTTTTAAAAAGTCATTCTCATAATATTTTTGTGTCAATCAATAAACGAATCTAATTCTCGTTTATCAAAAGTCGATCTAATCTTTCTCCGTAAACATATGTCTTGAGTCTTTTAATTATATCATTTAGATTGTTATTTTTTAAATAATGATTGCATGTGTCTAGCTTCTAACTTTCTTTCAAAATTGTCATACTTTAGAATAATAAAACCTAGAAGTGCATGTCTAGTTCCCCGCTAATGTTTTGCTATATGTATATATGCACTTGTCTACTAACTTTGTTTTGTAGCACAACAATATCTTGATTCCTTGGTGCCCCAAACAAGGGGGAGCACTTGCAAGTATTTTGCTCATTTAAATTGCATCGAACTTCTTGAGCATCGATGGTAAGTTATTTGATCCATGGATCCGTTAGAGTAAATATACAAGGAATGTAATTATCACGGGGATGCAATAAGCAAGGGGGAGCTAGGAGCTATGTGGTTTAATAGCATGGATTTAGTTTAACCATGATGATAGAAGACTTCACTAGGATAATGCAAGCTCACCTTTATAGGAAGATAGGATTGGGGATTGTCAAATATGATGAAGGGTTTATTCATTCTCCAAATACTTTACCTACTCCACTTCAAAATTACCCTAAACCTTAAGGTCATCCTCTCTTTCCTTCAACTTATATATTTGAAGTACCTACTTTCTTTTCATGCCTTCTTCTCATCTATCACGTCATCCTCTAAATTATCCAAGAAACATAAAATCGCCTCAACCGCATTTCTCATGTTGTCTTCTCATTCCTCTAACCAATATACTTGGATCACCTACCTTTTCCTCATTCCTTCAACCTATACACTCAAAGTACCTACCATCTTCTTTTTCCTACCTCTCATCTCTAATGACCTTTTCTAAACTATCCAAGAAACACACAATCACCTTCACTTTTATTTCTCATATCTTCTCCTCATACCTCAAACCTATATACTCGGAGCTCAAACCTTCTTCTCATTCCTCCTAGAGCACGTACCCTCTTATCATGTCTTCTTCTCAAACCTCTAACGTATATGCTCCAAGCATTATCTACATAATATCTTTTTGCTTCGACAAAAGGGGGAGAAGGAAGTGTAAACGAGTAACTTTTAAACTTTACTATGTGTTATAGTTTACATAGTTTGTCATCATCAAAAAAGGAGAGTTTAGTGCAACTAATTACGATATTTAAATCTATAAATCTCTTTATGTTTGGGTAATGACAAACATGTTGGACTTGTTAATAGTAACGTAAAAGTGCGAAAGTTACTCGTAATCATAAAATATCATGCATAAGGCATCCAACATATTAGATTGTCTCAAAGTATGCATCAAGACGGACATTGGTTTACACAGACGTAAATCACATAAGGTATGTACAAACAAGCATTAAACTTGTAGGATGATCAAAGAAATTTGTTTTTTGTTTTTAATCTTTAATTTTTATAAATGTAAACAAAATTAATTTTTTTCAATAAACTTAATTAAAAACAAATTAATTTTGAAGATGTATAAAGAATTTTTATGTGGGTATTTTTAAAATTCAAAATCTGGTTCTTTTCCCCCTAAAACATGTTACACTTTTACTAGACAAGTTTGTCACCACAAAAAACAAAAACAAGAACACCTGTCGGGGCGGCCCCCTCAAATACGGCGGTCCCCTCGGCGGCCCCTAATATCCTGGGACCACGTCTTCTTGTCAGGCTGTTTTTCAGCTTATTAATAACAAATAGGGGGTTACTCCAACTATTTTTACATCCCTTCTTTGCTAACGATTTCTTTTAGTCTTTCTCTTCTAGATACTCACTAAATCCTCTCAAACTCTTTGATCATTCAACTTGGTTAATCTTGTTTAAATGTGATCAAATCTTCTATCCGTTCCTCCTTTCCTCAAGTGCAAGAGAAGAACTTTGGTCATCTTCAAGATCCGAAGTTATTTGTAGTCTAGTTAGTTATTTGTATCATTTGTACAAATAGATCGAAGTCCATGTTTTCTATCTTTAGTAGAGTGTAGATCCAAATGATGATTATTATTTTGATGGGCTGGATTATGGGTGTGGTTAGTATTTTAGGCCTTAAATAACATTGGTTGATGGGTAGATTGGATCTAGCTACGATTAGGGACTCGACCCCCCCCATCTAGCTAAGTGTCTGGAAAAATAATGTAAGCATCGTGGTTTTATGTGTTTGGGGGACATTAAACATAACGGGTTGGTTGTACCAAAGAAGGATCGACATCTAGCTTTTGTGTCGAAAAATAATTAAGCATTGGTATAAGGTTTTCTTACCGAAAGGGCGCTTGTTGTAATTAGTGAAAGTAAACTCTCGTAGTTGGAATACTGAGGAGTGGAGTTGGGCGAGAGGTGTTCATACGACCCACTATAATCATCATTGTCTTTTGAATTTTCTTTTACCTTTCTCTTTACTTATGTCTTTACATTTATCGCTTTACTTTTACACTTGGATTGTGCTTATGATTGTGTAAATTGTTGTGTATGTTGTGTTAGTCGTGGTTGTGTAGCTCTTTGTAGTAAACATTGTAAGTGTGGATATATTGGTAGAATATGCACTAGTAATTGTAAATCCATTATCGACACTTCTCATATTGCGTCAAACTTGATTGGTGATTTGATACAAATGATCTAGTCCGAAAACCTCTTTTGGAGGCGGTCCCTTTAAATAGGGTGCCCCCCTAATGTACTAGGCGGCCCCCATATATTTATGGGGTACGCGGGGGCAGAGAGGTGATATAATCTTTGATCGTAAATTTTTTGAAAGAGCGGTATTCACCCCCCCCCCCCCCCCCCCCCCCCTCTCCGGTTTCCACATAAGAAAACCATGCAAACCTATCTCGGGTATTATACGATTACAAAAAAAATAAAAATAAAAACTATACAGGAAGTTGATACGCCGTATCCCAAAACCAGGATACGCCGTATTGAAACCTGTAAAAAGTATCTGAGTACGGGCCAGTCTGCCAAATACGCCGAATCATATAATGAATACGCCATATAGACAGAACTGATAATAATGTTTTAAATACAAAAAATTAAAAACCGGATAACGTCCAGACATTCAATACGCTGTATGGTGTGGAACGGATACGCCGTATTGAAGTCTGGGAAGACAGACTTGATAAAAATAATTAAAAATAGTCCGGGTTGGTTCTATCCTATAGGCGTTATAGGTTATGTATTCTATTTAATGTAACACATTGTGGCATGTCACATGTGTTGGCGTAGTTGTTCAAGCCTTGCTTGAGGTTAATGTGGTAATTCAGCCACATTCCATTGTACTTAATGATTTTTTGGTATAATATATTTTACCGGGGAGTGGTTCCCTTTTACTAAAAAATAGGAAGAGGCTGGGGAAGAGGTAATTACTCCAATCGTTGTAGACGTCGTGGTGGTGGTTCCTATCAAAACCAAGATAGTGGACGAGCATCTACAAGTAATTACGAAAAAAGAAAGGTTTAATGTTACAATTGCCAATACCTTAGACACTATGCCTAAGAGTCTAAGAATCCATGAAAAAAGAGGAATCACGAGGCTAACTTAACACAGAATGATGATGAACCAGCACTATTACTTGCTGTGAGGCACGAAGTAAAAGAGGAGGTGTTTTCAAACGAGAAGCATTTGACCCTAAAACTGAGGAACTTGAATGAAGAGAGCAACACATCGAAGGTGTGGTACTTAGACAACGGAGCAAGAAACCATATGACAGGTGATAGAGAGACATTTAGTGACATTAATCGTCTAGGGGTATGTACATTTTGGTGATGGTTCAAAAGTTAAAATTAAAGGAAGGGGGCTCCATCACGTTTGTATGTAAAAATGGTGAGAAACGGGTATTGCAAGACGTCTACCACATCCCAAGCCTATGTAACAACATCATAAGATTGGGTCAACTTTCACAATATGCACTACAACATTTGCCATTTTCCCCAGCGACTAATCCGGGGAATCTCAGGCGACTTGTCGCTCGGGATAGGTTTCTTGGGCGACATGTCGCCAGGGATAAATCGAACAGAAAGCTCGAAGGGGATACGTTCCCGGGCGACTTACCCGGGCGACATGGTGGGGCCCACACAGTTTCAGTCAAACAAATAATTGCCACGGTGAAGGGTTTTCTCGGACGACATGTCGCCTGGGATACTAATTTTATAAAATGAGTAATTAATATTGAAGCTTGATTAAATAGTTAATTACGTAGAATCCCGGGCGACATGTCGCCCGGGAAAACATTCTAAATAAATTGACTAGTCAACGTTGGCAATATTTTTTGTCGTTTAGTGGTACCTTTCCCGGGCGACATGTCGCCCGGGATAGTTCTTAATATTTTTCCCCAAGTTTCCCAGGCGACATGTCGCCGTATCAGTTTATCGACCAGAACAGTGTATAAAAAACAATAAAACAAACAAAACAAACACATAAACAATAAAAACAAATTAAGAAGCAAACAATAATAAACAAATATACAAAATTTTCCACTTATTTAAAATTACATTAATCATAGGGGTTAAGTTAATCTAAGGTTAAAACCAAAATATTAAATAAAAATAAAGATTAAACAACTTCAGTCTTCGACAGCGGCGCCAAAAACTTCGCTTTGTTGTCATGTAGGTTGTTATTTTAGTTATCAAGTTTTACATTTATATTTTGCTGACTTAACCTAAAACAACACTTTAACGAGCAGTGTACCCGAT